>JAWQFJ010002478.1:209856-334281 GCA_034096865.1 Theodoxus fluviatilis | reverse complement strand
TATGAAATTTTGCACAGGTGTTCAGCATCATAATACTATACTTCACACCAAATCTGATCAAGCTAACTGCCATACATTTTGTATTTTGAAGATGTTTATTTTCACTGACGGTGACACAATTGGTCAAAATGGTTACAGCACTTAAAGTGCACAAAAAGACAAAAACTTAGAGTTAGCATGTTACTATAATCTTAATTAACTTAAGTAAATACCTGTATTGCAGGAAAGCTCAGTGAAATAAAAGTGTTGAAGTTGGAAACTTCCGTGTCGATTTTTGACCTGGTTTCTGTCAATATAATCATCAAAGTAAAGCACATCTGGTCAACACTGCTCCTTGAAAATCTCTACTTGTAATCAGCACACATTGTTCAGTAGATGGTGAAAATTTCAGAACTGTACATGAAACTGTGACTCCCCACCATTTCTCCTCGTTGGGTCACAGTGCACAAAAACGCGATTTTGAGAAAACGAAGCTTGAACATTGGAAACTGTTGGTACACATTGTTCATCATCCACAGGAGAGAAATGCAACATCAGAATGCACCAGAACCATAAGTGGGACCCTCAGCTTTCTTCCTCTCTTCTTCCCTTCTTGTCTTTTGCAGCTTCTTTCTTGTTTTGGCCATCTTGTCCATGTGGGAAGTCTCGGACTTGCGCTTCCTAGCATGATCCAGGCGATGCACCAGAGCTGAAACTGTTTCACCACCTGGGACTCCTGCATCTGTCATGCAGGATGCAATGCTGCTGGCTCCTCTGTTGAACTGGCACACTGCCATGGCTACTCCACACTCCAGAGTCTTCAAACCCACAAACTGTGTCTTTGGAATTTTTCTCCATATGCTGGCATGTGTGGACTCATTTGCATTCTGGGTTCTGACTCGGGAGCACCTCTGGAGAAGGACAGGGTCTGTCAACTTCTTGAAGAGGGGGACAACCTGATCTCCAACTTCTGATGGAAGTGGATCATCATGCTCCATCTTCTTTCTTTCCTCCTCTGGATCTGTTCCATTCCTTTGGGCGATCTTGAAATAGCACCATGAGTCGTGGCAGCGAGAATGGTGTTGGGAGCCCTCTGCTGAAATGCTGTGGAACAGGATGGCCCATGTGTCATCTTGCATTTTCTGCATGTTGCCAGGGTTGTTGATGATGGCATTCCTGTAGTAGCCTTCCCATCTCAGCATTCTTGGCTTGGACAGTCTGCCTCTCCCCTTCATCTGCACACCGAGGGATTTCTGCTCTGCAGCAAGCCTCTCAAGCCCAGCATACATGCGCTTGGCCACATGGTTGATGCATTCTTCCTTGATAATAGGGAAGTCTTCCCCATATGGATTCAAGGCTTGCAGGCTTGCAAATGTCTTGCTGTCTCCATCTGACACCATGGTGGTGTAGCGGAATCCATGGGATAGTGATCGGCTCCAGAGCAGCTTGGCTATCTCAGGCTCCATGGCAGGAGATGATCCACCCCAAGATTTGTCACACACTGAGGCATGCATATCATGCCACAGTGCCAACTCCTCACCCTCTAACTTTTTTCCTGTGAGTTCACACTCAGCACAATATTTGCTCAGGATGGCATAGTCAATGATCAGCCCTGTTTCCACCTCTATGATGCAACCCACCCCATAGTTGCTTGTGTAGCCACGCTTGTGCCATGATCCATCATATGACACAGCAATGTTCAGGACATCTTTGTCTTCATTGGAAGAGTCAGCAGTAACTTGGGTCTCTCTGACTGCCTGTCGAGCTTGCTCTAAGGTGGTCTGCAGAGTTCCTTCCATTACACTTCTTCTGATCACTTGCGAATGGTCTTGAAAAGTTTTATGGTGCAATCCACCTTGCACATTGAGAATGGAGCAAACTTTCTGCAACCCCTGAGCTCCCACAGCTACCTCTTTCATTGCAAGGACTGCTCGCCTATTCACCTCAAAAGGCATTCTGCTTCTGTTTGTCTCCTTGCCATCACTAATCTGCTCACTGCTGTGGACTTTGTTGGAGTAATGACAAGCACTGCATGTCACTGCAGTCAGCACTGACAAGCCAACCGACTTCTCAAAGCTCACACTCAGTGATGCTTTTCTGCACACGGGACAAAGCAGAGGCTGAACAAGTCTATTGAGGCAAGAAAGCTGCGCAAAACAAAACACATTGTTGTTGCCCGAGTGGGGACTGTCTCGTTCAGTCAAGCAATTGACAGACTGCGAAGAGCCAGAGAAGTAGGTCAGTTTTCTAGCTGACGTGCTCACTGATGAAGTCTGTGGTGTCTGATGGGCATTTGAAGTTTGATGGGTGGCTGATGTCGAAGCCTGAGGAGCAGATGATGTAGTTGATGGTGTCGCACGAAGTGTAGTGCTGGGTGTTGATGATCCAGAATCAGCTGCTGCAGATGAATCTACGTCATCGGTGTTTTCGGCTTGCAATGCTTTCTTTCGACCACGAGTTTCATTCGACCGCCGTCTGGAGCCTCTGAATGCATGTACAGTATTCCACCGCACCTTCGGCATGTTCACATTTTCTATCTGACCTGATGAAAGCTTGAGAAGAGCAAAATACTCGAACTGACTGTACGGCACACGGAATAGACGCTCCCGGCACCACGCGTTTCGACCGCGAGTAGTTTCGACCACGAGTTTCGTTCAGTCACGTCCTGGAGCCGATGATTGTACTGCACGTATGCCTGCTACCCCATCCTTGGCATATTCACATGTATTATTGATAAACTGACTGCTTGAAAAGAGCTACGACTGCTTGATAATAGCGACAAATTGACTGAGAGTTGCACGGAGCAAGCAGACGGCATGGCGCGAAATAGGCGGTCACGTGACCAAATCCAACCAATCACAGATGGGGATTCTGTCAGAAAACCAAGACGCGGTTGATGATTGGTTAGACACGCCAGATGAGTGCCTCATGAATATTGATCGGCAGAGCTGCCTGTCTTCCATATTTGGAACACAATTGCGTCAGCCTGGAAGCCGCGAGATCTCGCTTTCGAACGATATCTTACATGCTGCAAACAAAAATGGCGGCGAGCGGACAGCGTGCGGTGAAACACGGCAATTGTTCACAGAAAACGACACAATTTTCAGCTGCAACGGAGTAAATTCTTGAAGGGTGGGTGTGCAAAAGTCTGTTTTATAGTGGTTTTTATAAGTTTCTAAGCTATCTCAGGGGTCTCAATGTGAAAAGCAGTGTTCATATGAGCTGACTATACCAAAATCTCAAAGTAGCCAAAAATTAATATTTTAACGGTTTTGTCGACCCGCGGCTACCCTTAATGAATGCATGATTTAAACAAAGTCACAGTAGAATACAAGATCAGTCAACAATATTTGAATGAGAACACTTCTCTATGCCAAACAAGTGAGAAACAGTGTCCACTGGATGGACTTTGTAGTACTGTATTGTTCCAGTATGCACTTGTATTAAATGTATGTTTTCATCATTGCTGAAAGTGAACAAAGAATTGCCTAACATAAGGGACACAAAGCACATCTATCTGTCTGTCTGTCTCTGTCTAACTATCTATCTAATCTATCTATCCAATATATCTAATCTAATCTATCTAATATATTCTAACTAATCTATTTTATCTATCTAATCTATCTAATCTATTCTATCTAATGACTAATCTATCTAATCTATTTATCTATCTAATCTATTCTAATATAATCTATTCTAATCTATTCTACTATAATATATTCTAATCTATTTTAATCTAATCTACTATAGTCTATCTTTCTATCAATCACGTTCTACTCTTACCACTTTGACATCTGGACCTCCAAACTCCACTTGCAGAGACAGGGTGATGAAGAGTTTGTCAATGTAGGCAGGGCACTGAACAGAGCACACCTTTGTGGCCAACTTCCACAGCACATGACTGCAATGGACGAAACAACGATGACAAGTCAAGATCCCAACTCTACAGCCGTCCAGCATGCCACAAGAAGCAGCAGTATGTTTCAGTAGAATACTACTGTCTCGTATTCCATGTTATGGAATAGGATACAATCACTAGGTGACAGTTGCATTGTATTTACTGACAAGCCAAGGCAAGATATTCTGGATGATAATTTTCTACAACTCAAGTAGCAATATGGTCTATAGGAGACTACACAGTAACACTAAGAAGTGGTGAGGATTTTATTGGCGCTGTTCTTAACCAGCAGGCTTCATCGTCTCCATGGCCTATCACTCACTAATGGTTATCACCAATGTTAATATTGGTATGAGAAAAACAACTGGACAAACCACGATTGAAAGAATCAAGTAATATCTTTTATAAGAACGTTACTTTGGTCAAGAAGTGCCACTAAAATTTGTTTTTAATGTTCACTTGGAAATGTCCACACGAAGGATGCAGACAGAGACGTGTCCAAAACCTGAGACACCAAAATGTGTCCCTCTTGCAAGACCACTGAAACACCGACTTGGATTCATTCCCAAGGTCACTGAACCACAGTTATGGATCTTTCCATACTTCTCTAGGACTGCAAATAGCTATTTGTCTTGAAACCTCAAGTGAATTCATCAGAGGAGAATGCTATGAAACTCTCAAAGACATAAACGTTGAGTTGAAGGAATGGCAGAAAGCAACTTTCCACCCACTGCCAGTTGCTGGAACACCTTTGCTTCATCCTACAGGTTAATACAATGTTTTCATTCCTGCACTATTCAAACTCCCACAGGAAAATGCACTCACTTGAAGAGTTGTAAACAGGATTCAAATTTCTGCTGAGTTTCCCATTCAGAAGCCACTCTGCCATCCCAGTATATCTTTATCAAGCACCACTCAACTAGAAGCTAGAAACTGTATCAGTTCACAACAGGAACAGTTTAAAACAGTTCAGCCAGATCAACTGCTGGAAGGGAAATTTGACTCAAATACTGGCCTTGCAACCTCTACACATTCCACCCTGTACCATCTCAAGAATAACAGATACTCCTCACACTGGAACAGTGCACACATTGAAGTTCTTTTCTGTTCAACTCACGTCATGTTCAGTTGAAGCAGTTCACAGGATTCCCAGTCAGTAACCACAAAGGGATACTCCCTTATCACTGCTGTTGGTGGGCTCTGCAACAGGACAAAAGACTAGTTACCATTTCTTTACACTACAATTATAAGCATGCTCTCTCTCTCTCTCTCTCTCTCTCTCTCTCTCTCTCTCTCTCTCTCTCTCTCTCTCTCTCTCTCTCTCTCTCTCTCTCTCACACACACACACACACACACACATCTTCAGCTAGCAGCCCTCCCTGAGCCTTTATTTTTCAACATTCCTCAGGCACATAAATGAGGGGGACACCTACCTCAGACTGAGGGTCTGTGATGCTCTGCAAGACCAGGTCTGGAACCACCCTGAAGAATTTCACCTCCGCATTGGTCTCCTCATCCTCTCTCACTTTTGTCAATTCTGTAACAGACAACAGCAATATTAGCTGTAGCAAATTCTCAAACTCTTATCAAAGGAAAAACATCACGAGACAATGTATGTGTGTGTGTATATGTGTGTGTGTATGTGTGTTTGCATATATATGTGTGTGTGTGTATGTGTGTTTGCATATGTGTGTTTGCATATGTGTGTGTGTGTGTGTGTGTGCGCGTGCATGTGTGTGTATGTGTGTGTGTGCTTGCAAATGTGTGTGTGTGTGTGTGTGAATGAGTGGATGTGTGTGTGTGCTTGTGTATTCTTCTGTCCCTCTGTACCTTTACATGCCTGCCTATGAATCTAGGTATGCATTGCATGTGTGTGTGTGTGTGTATCTGTATGTGAGTGAGTGTGTGTGCGTGTGCATGTGTGTGAGAGAGCAAGGGCATAACACCACTAAGAGCAAGGGATTCTGAGTCGGATGAGTTTTCACTAATGGCAAAACAGATCAAGCATCTTGGAAGGTCAGTGAAACAGACACACACACACACACAAACACACACACATGCAATGCATAGATTCATAGGCAGGCATGTAAAGGTACAGAGAGGCAGAAGAATACACAAGCATAAACACATGCAAGCACACATGCACTCACACACACAGAGCAAACAAATACACACACACGCACGCACAGACACTCACTCACATACAGACACTCACTCACATACAGACACACACACACATATTCACACACACTCACATACAGACACACACACACACACACACACACACACACACACACAGATCTACACACACACTCACATACAGATACACACACACACACACAGACTGACAGAGACACACACACACACACTCACATACAGATGCACACAAACACACCCAAACACACACACACACACACACACACACAGTACCAGCTAAGGCCATGATGAACTCCTCAGTGAGGGCACGGAAGACATGGGGACTCCTGAGCATCATGGCGCCAAGCAGGGAAGTCATCAGGGTACGGCACTGCTCATGCAGTTCCTTACAGCCCTCCGAAGTGCAGAGGCGCAGCAGCATGCGTAGGAACCATCCAGTGAAGGCTGGAGCAAAAGTCAAAGGCAAGCATGAGGGCAAACTCTAATAGCAGTCAACATCAGGGTATGACCAAGATGTATGACTGGAGCTTTTTAACCTATTGGTTTTTGTAGGTTAAGTAAGGCCATTAATTAACCATGCATATCACACAGCTGGTCGACAAGATCGTCAGGTCTACAGGATTCAGAGAACTTAAACAGTGATATGTCTGTATGTGCAGGAGAAAAGTGAGAATATGTGTGTATGTGCAGGAGAAAAGTGAGAGCTTGAACCACCCAGCAGAGCATATTATCCATATTTCAATACCATCATTTTTTTCTTCAGGTGCTATGAAATACATCCTGTACTCGTAAAAGAGTGTGGAAAATGAAAGAAGGGAATGGGTAAGTTTGGAGGGGGAGGGCAGGAGGAGTGGGGAAAAGAGGAAGGGAGAGAGTAGGAGAGGGGGTGAAGAAGGAGAGAAGGGGAAGAGAAAAGCAGGAGGGGAAGAGAGGAGCAGGAGGGGGAGGAAAAAGGGAAGGTAGGAGGAGGAGCAGGAGGAGGAGCAGGAGGAGATGACAGAACAAAGAGTCCATTAGAGGAAGTGGGACAGTTACCATGAGTCTGCCTTCCCTGTGGACTGGGCTGGGCAGTGCCAACAGGGTTGATGTGGAGGTAGACTTCCAGCTGATGAAGGATGGAGGAGTGAGGCAGCTTCAACAGCGTGCAGTATTCACTCTCCTTTCCCAGCTGCTTTAGGGAACTTGCCACTGAAGACATACACAGAGGACACTATTCATTCTGCATACGCCTACATTAGACCAAAGGACAGGAGAAGCTTTCAGAAACTCTAGAAATTCAAACAGATCACAATGCATTCTACAAGTGTCTACTGTTCATTAAGATAAGTCAAAGCTTATATTTATAACAAGACTAGTACTATCTTCTTGGTTGACATGCTTTGGTTTAAGGTAGGATCTTTGCAGTTACATCATTCACTATTTTCAGCAAGATCATCATGGTACCCATGCTGTGATTTAAGTCTTGGATGTCCAGTCATCCAGGATTATCATAAGTGACGTCGATTACAAACTACAGGTCATCACTTGTAATCATCATAGAAAGTTTCGGCAGCGGAGGAAGTTTTGTGCAATCTGAAAAATTATGTCTTCTTTTTTTCCTACTCTGGCCACTTGTCAGCCAGAAAGTCAAGAAAGCTTGAATCATTATCACATGGAAACATCTTTGGCAAAGTTTGAAAGTCCCAGACCAATCCATATGAGTGAAAAATAGCTAAGTTTAGAATGACTAAATGAAGCATTATTTCAAGAAATATAATCAGTAAGAGACTAAGAGCCAATGCAGATGTCTTTACCCTACAGTGACATCTTGGTTTGAAGAAAACATAAAAATTAAAAGATACAACTCATAACTAATGTGTGTGCACATAACACTCAGCCTCAGGTCAGGAGATATCCATGCAATACAATACAACACAATTAATACAATACAATACAATACAACACAATTAATGCAATTGATACAATACAATACAACACAATACATTTTACTGCTCTTTGAATGTGAATTTATTATACTTTTAACAGGCCTACATGTAGGACAACTATATCTTATTTACATAATAGTATACTAAGTACATGTGACCTGTTTTCACGGACTGAGACTTAACTCACATGCAGAAAAAACGCAGTAGAGGCTGACAAAGGTGAAGAGGGTGGATTTTGTGCATTTTGCCAAAACTGAATCCTACATACACTTAATTTTCATAATCAAATGTTTGAATGTATCTTTTTAGCTCAACAAAACACAAAAAATTGCACATTAATTTACCTACCCATTCAAAAGTGTTATAAATTACATTTTCTTCCTCCAATTTGCATTTTCAGTTGAATAATAATAACAATCATTTGTTGTCAAGATCAAATACTTTTCCATTTAATGATTTATTTATCATTCTATGTTCAGAAATAGATTTTCTCTAATAACCTGCCAAATTTTGAACTGATGCATGCATTAAAAAGGCTTGTTGCTAAGGAGAAACTGTGGATAAAGATGTTAAACCTTTGACCCTTGATTTCTCAAATTAGCCATTGGCAAACCACCTCTCTTTCAGTGAGCATAACTTGAGCAGTTTTTTGAGTAGAAGTTTGATTTTTAATCAAATGAAAGAATATCTCAAAACATAATTTTTGTGATTTAAGACTCAGTTTGTGAAAACAGGTCACATTAAAAACACTGAAACATCTCCTCCCCCCCCCCCCCCCCCCCCCCCCCCCCCCCCCCCGTATCAAATGCCAACAACAGACACACATACACACACACACACCAGAGAGGTATAGGTATTAAATGGCATTATTCCCCTACTGAAATTGCCCAAAAATTTCTAACAACAATGCCAATAAAAGCTTATGGTCATGCTTAATGAGTGGAAATTGTGAAGGTATTCTGAAATTGTGTGTGAGTGTGTGTGTGTGTGTGTGGGGGGGGGGGGGGGGGTGTGCTTATGGTAACATGACTGACTTTTTTTTAAATCATCAAAAAAAGAGAAAAAAAAGAGGGAAGAAATCAACTGTAATCAATGAATTGTGGGCTGTCCCATCTGCTCTACTCTATGAGCACTCGGGGAATACATTATTAACATATATATACAAATAAGTTTCTTCAGTGAAAGAGAAACTGATATGTGACCCTCCATCACAAAATGAGTCACTCGTTGCATTTTGAACATGTTGATATCTGTATGTTTTCAAAAAGAGCACGCAACAAGCTTCTCAATGGTGCAATAATCATGAACATATGACTACCCTACACGATTTCACATGACTTTGAAGATCAACACCCTAAAAATACGCTTTTTGAGAAAAACATGTTTTAAGTTTACATACACTATTCCCCCTTTTTCCCTAGCAACTCTTATTCTAGACTCATGCAATTTGCCACAGAGATGAAGCAGTGGTTTTTGGCTTTGGTTGGCAGCCTAGGGTATTCCCCCGTCGATCTGTTGCAGTGGTGGCTACGAAACTTTGAGAAAATGCTTGATGTTGACGATCGGTTCGCGGACGTTTTCTTGTAAATGATTTACCACCACACCCAAAAAACATCATAAAGCATACTCTTACATGTTGATTTCAAACACGAAACTTACTCATACAATGAAAAAGGGACTAGAGAAGCAAAAAAAAACAAATCTCGAAGTCGACCACTACAACCCCCACCTCCTTTGTGGGCGGTTTGCGCAAAATGACTCGACTGCGCAACCGACTCATTTAGCGATGGAGAGTCACATATATTCTGTCAGGCCTCTTATCAGTTCAAATGGAAAAAGGGTTTGCTTTTCATATGTGTTCATGCTCTGATTGTGCTTCATTTTTCCATTTCTTTAGAATTGTTAGACAGCAGGAGACAATGACAATTGCAGTATTATCAGATAAATTACATTAATGATATATTAAAAGCTGTGTCAAGAGTCGGCCAGACAGAGAGAGAGACATCATTCCAGCAACGGCTACCTAAATCAATACCAATGCTTATAAACAGATCACATTTCCACCTATGGAAGTCTCCAAATGCATAAGATCTCACCTGTATCCAGATCAAAGTAGAAAGTGTCCAGCAAGTTGAAAATGTTCCCTCGAAGGGAGTAGGTATCTTGCTGGTTTGCATTGTTAAATCTGTCAAAGAAGACAAAAAGCAAAAAACTCATTAGTAATAGAATTCAATTAGGTAATTGACTCTTAACGTCCTAAAAGGAATTTCACAACTACAAGCCCCAGTTCTGTAAGATTTGAGAGAAAATGACACTCAATGAAGACATTACATCTTCACAAATATGCTATATTTCGGTCTACTGTTAATAAACAAACACAAAGTTCTGCATACATGTTTCTTACCTCAACTCCTCATAGAAAAAAAATAGGGGAAAAAACGATTTCCAGTTAAAATCATATATATGTATACAAGTACAACAAGTGTACATTTCACAATGTCTTCCCCCTTTTGTTCTGCAACATCCTATCCATGATATTATCTCGGGTTCAACATTCCTGATCTTTGGACATCAGCCTGAAAATCCCTTCTAATCATGGACTATGCAACACACTATGAAGTATCAGACTCTACGTACAGTCATTGTCCTTCCCATTACATAAACAGTAAAACACTTTAACTAGTTTAAGAGACAATAGTTTTAAATACGATTCATAAACACTGACTCAGGTAGAAAGGACAAATGAGTATTATCAGATAAACTCAATAATAAATAACACTGGTTAAAATGCATCAAAATCAAATTGCTTCCACAACGATGCAGATTAGGTTTTTATCATGAATGCAAAGACAATTAGGCCTATCTCGTACACAACAAAAATTTCAGTGGTGGCGAGCTTGACCCAAGAAGAGAACGTAGATTTCAATCAGTTTTGGGCCATAAGAGATGGTAAAGCTGTTTCAAGACTTCTGCAATTGCAACCGACTCACGATACTGTCAAATTTCCAAGCAGCACTGCAACTGTTGGTTTGTTTATAATAACTGAAGCCGTGAAGGTGGTTGTTCTTTGATCGCCGTTTCCTGATTGATTTCGTCGACATAAACACGAGGAATCATTCACGAACCTTTGCAAAACATCGGTGGCTTCAGCAAGTCTTTGTCTAGACATCACGCCGCACTTGAGCTGATCTTTGCTGTTGTCCGGATCCTTAAATACTATGATTCTATGAACTGTCTCCTAGCGATACGAACTACTCCTACTCCAACTCCAAGTATTTCTAGTCCTACGTAAAGTTGTGAACTTGCTAATCAAAGTAATAATTATGTCAGCAACGTTCAAGTGCTAATGGCAATGCGACAGCATCTATAGGTAGCAGTAAAGGACATTCATTGAAAAATTTCCCGCTGTTTCCCACTAATGTCCATCATGGGAGTAACCTCGTGTGGCTGCTGAGCCAAAGCTGAACAAGAGTCCGAAGGGACGCAGGGCATCATGCCCCAGCCGTCTTCCCGCCACGATATTAAAAATAACTTTTTGCACAGAAGAGTTAAAGCAGCAAATTTAGTGGTCATCGTCTACTCAGCCGTCTTTGAAATGGGTATACATTAGTATTTTAGGATTTTCACAACTATATGGTTCTCTTCTCACTCTTCAATTTCCACATATTCCGACGTTTCACTTTTTTCATACTCAGTATCGAAAATAGAACACTAAGGGACATAACTAAGACGATAAATAAAAAGGGGAGTGGTGTCCACTTGTTGTGCAACACAGCTGAAAAGAGGAGGTGGCAAGTTTATGTGCGGCATTTCAGTTCTTCGGTCTTTTTATGATCCACCCCGAGATCCACTCTGAAAAATATTTATCAGCTTCGAATCTTTAGTTAATAATACTGACTGTTCTCGATCGTGTCCGATCTCCCGTCATATGTTCATAATGATAATGATAATGTTGTGCTTCGCATCCAACTCTCGAGTCGAAGACTCCTGCAAATCTTGCGGGGGAAGTACGTCCATAAACTAACAACAACATAGTTATAACATAATGTTTATTCTATTTCTACCCATTTCAGGTCAGTCGTCATGCCGAAATCAAGCAGACCGAGGGATAAATCGAAGAAGAAAAATACCTCTGCCAAATCTTCTGACGATCGACCTGATCACCGATACTTCCCCTACGCTCGAGGCTTCAAGCCAGCGGACAGGACAACCAGACTTCGAGCCCTCGGATTTGCCAAAGACAGCGTCCCACCTCATTTTGACCCTGACACTCCTGCTAATGATGGATTCAAGTTTTTCGATTCGATTCCGCGTCCAACTTGCGAGGACGACTGGTTGGCCCAGTACTGTGAGGATGGCCAGACATACAGCCAGTATCTGCGTGAGTGCCCCTGGCTGTCTCCTCGCAAAGTGAAATACATCCATCACCAGTTTGTGCCAGGAGGAAAAACGCTGGGCGACCGATACCCCCAGGGGAAAATCTACATCGTGCAGGTTAGAAAAAAAAGAGTACAGGGGGTCATGGTGTTCGTATGCTGGTTACCTGCCCTTGCTTGACAAGAAAATTTTTATTATGGTGAGAGATTGATTGATTGATTGATTGATTCTTTATTTATCAAGGATGAAATAGAGAGAGAGAGAGAGAGAGAGAGAGAGAGAGAGAGAGAGAGAGAGAGAGAGAGAGAGAGAGAGAGAGAGAGAGAGAGAGAGAGAGAGAGAGAGAGCTTGCTCACTGAAACAAAAGAAAGTCAAAACACATGTACCATGCAATCTGGCCTGATTTGTTCTGTGGTGATGCACAGGCTTACCTTAATTTCGCTGTCTTGTTGTTGGGTGTGGGGGTATGACATCCTTCCCTGACATCTGAGAAATAAGTTATGTTCCATGGAAAAATAAAGGTCTTAACTACTGTAACTCATTGATTTTATTTTTGCCATATTGTTAACCAAGACAAATATAACCAATGGCTCTAGAATGTTAACCAAGACAAATATAACCAATGGTTCTAGAATGATCAATTCCCTCTGTATGATACTAAACATCTTACTTACTTTATGCATCTGCTTACTTTTATAAAAGTAAGCATGCATCATTTTCTCAAATTTAAGTATACATTTTTTCATCTTTCAATTGAAAAGAAAGTGAAGAGAACCATAATAGCATTCATTACTTCTACAGCCTGTAAAATGTAACAAAAAACGAAGAAGAAATTTCAGTGATTCAACAGTTTTCACACACACACACACACACACACACACACACACACACACACACACACACACACACACACACACACACACACACACACACAAACACACACACACACACACAACACACAACACACACACACACACACACACACACACACACACACACACACACACAGAGTGAATGGCATCCTCTATAAGCATTCTTGCCTCTGACAGGTTGGGGATTTTTCTGTGGGGAGATGCCCTGTGCCATTTGCTGAGCTGGTGGACTATGCGGGACGGTTCCTTGGGCTGCCTGTAGCCACGCTGCCAGCTGTCAGCCTGGAGGAGGAAGGGGACAGCCTCTACTGGCAGGTAAGGCAAAGTAAAGGCAAGAGTAGTGGTTTTATATAGTGACTTCCCCCAAATCTGGGGTTCAAACTTCTGTATACTTTACCTTGATGACTGGGCCACTTGTTACGTCTACTAGTACAGGATGACAAAGACAGAAACTGACAGATTCAAAACCGGCTGACATGTACCAGTATCATCTCCACTCCCTGGGGAGTATTCCACCCCAAAGCTGACCTACGCCCCCAACAAGGTTTATTTGCTCTAAAATGCCATCACTGACTGCCCTTAATAGTTTTACTCTTGGGTGGGGAGAGGCAGTGCAGGTTAAACACCTTGCCCAGGACAGCACTAGCATCAGTACAGCATTGAATGCTACTACCACTCCACAGAGGCAACTGCAGGAAATAGTTCCAGCCACTTGACTAGAACCTTGATGTGATGTTGCATTTTCTGGCTTATGTATGTACCATAGTGTTTTTTTTTACGTGTGTGATCCACACACACTCACACACACACACACACACACACACACACACACACACACACACACACACACACACACACACACACCTCTCTCTTTTTTTTTTTGCAAAAATGGTACATTTTTTTACTCACAAGCGAAGCAAAAGTGAGTCTATGTACTCACCCGTTTCGTCCGTCCGGGCGTCCGGGCGTCCGAAAAACTTTAACGTAGGATTTTTCTCAGACTATGAAGTCTATCAATACCAAATGTGGCATGATGGTGTATGATGACAAGGCCTCAAAAAGCATACATAGTGACTTGACATTGCTTCAAGGTCAAGGTCGCAGGGGCCATAAATGTTGTCTAAAAAACAGCCATTTTTCACATTTTCTCAATTTTCTCTGAAGTTTTTAAGATTGGATACCTCACCTATATATGATATATAGGGAAAAGTAAGCCCTATCTTTTGATACCAGTTTGGGTGACCTTGTTTCAAGGTCAAGGTCACAGGAGCTCTTCAAAGTTGGATTATATACATATTTTGAAGCGACCTTGCCCCTGAACTATGGAAGATAACTGTTCCAAACTTCATAACATTGTAGTACACATGTCATACTTTCATCATGAGACACATTTGTTCACATATCATCAAGGTCAAGGTCACTTTGACCCTTATGAAATGTGACCAAAATGGGGTAGTGAACCACTAAAAGTGACCATATCTCATGGTAGAAAGTGCCAATAAGCACCATAGTGCTTCCTATGTCTTGAATTAACAGCTTTGTGTTGCATGACCTTGGATGACCTTGACCTTGGGTCAAGGTCACATTTTTTTTGGTAGGAAAAATGTGTAAAGCATTTCTTAGTGTATAATGTCATTGCTATGTTTAGTTGTTTGACCTTGACCTTGAGGGTCACCTGAAGGTCAAGGTCATGTAAAGGTCAAGGTCAATCATGTGAGTCGTATGGGCTTTGCCCTTCTTGTCTTTATTCTACTAAACATTGTTTATCTCTGTTGTGAGGAATCAGGCATAGAAGGGAATCATAATTCAATACACTTGTTGTGTCTCATATCCCTTCAAGGCCTCAAAGTGTTTTTATTTATTTGACATTTTATAGGATTCTGACTGCCGTTAAGAAATTGGAAGTCAGCCTCCATTCTTGAACAACATGCTCCTAGTTGGTTGAAGCAGCTGGCTCTCTCTATAGATTTATAAAAATGTCCCCAAAGAGAGATAACTAGTTTTCTAATGGTATTTGTAGGGTTCTGTCATTTTTGCCTCCTTCTTACCTTAGTCCAGTGTGCCTTGCATCTTCAGCTTTACGTTGCTTTCCTTGCCGTCTTGTGACTTCGTTTCCCCCAAACCCTGCTGCATGTTGAATGATGGTGTAAACCCTTTGTCTTTTATTCATGACACAAGTACTATTTTTCAAAAGGGAAAACTTTACAAAGAAACACTCATGAAAGGTTATATCAAAGCTGCTTTTTATGTTTAAAGGGACACAGATCAAGTGATGGAAAATAGCAGTTGTGTTATGCTGATTAGGGACTCGCAGCACCTTATTGCCTCGCACAGCTGCCGACAGGTCAAACCACTGAGCCAGATCTGGATCTTAAAAATGATGTGTTAATCAACATAGCTGGTCATTTACCTCTGGTGGATGTACTTTGGGAAGAGCAAATGACAACCACATTGATGAACGCATCTTTTAAAGGATGGGATTTGGCGGGATGGCCTGACCTGTTGACAATTGTGTGAGTCGATTAAGTGCCATAGGATGACTTGACTGCTATTATAGATCACCAGGAGATTGTTGGTTAAGTACCTTACTGTGAATATTTCGCTGCCAAGTTGTCTGCATGGGATAGACAGCAGTTAATTTGAAGCACTGTTGTGGGACTGAATCCACACCTTTTTGGTGCATATATGTAGACATGTAATATGTTGTGCTGAGTGAAGGCTGCGAATTTGGGCAGATCACACCTGATTGGTGCACTCTTTGATCAGGTTTTTCAGAATTTGTGTATACACATAAAGTAGAACATGAAGATTTGATCAAGAGGATTTGAAACACAGGTGTCCAAGATTGTCTCTGTCCACATTTACCTGTCCATATTGACCATTAGTGAATACTACCAACTACCATTTGATGCAAAAATTAAGGTCTTTCACAGACAGTTGGTGTGGCTGAGCAGCCAATTTGATACTTCTTATTAAACTGCTTTGGCCTCTATGTTCAAATTTGAAAGTCCAACCATTTCTTTACTTCCTCGTGTTGCAGGATGACAGAGCTCCAGCACAGGAGGCATCAGAACAGCGGCGCAGTGGGCGCGTCAAACGTCACAGACTGCAGATCAGACATCACTCCAACAATGGGTGGACTCAGATAGGGGTGGACTCCATGCTACAGAGGCTGCGAATCATGATTCCCCATGATGCATTCTGCCTTGTGGGGCTGACCATGTATGACCTCTATGCAGATGACCCCGATCTCTTTGTTGCGGGAATGGCAGCTGGGCTCAAGCGTGTGGCAGTGTTCAGCTTGAGAAGATATGATCCAAGGCTGACCTTTTCCCAAGAGTTCTGGTATGATGTGAAGGCCACAGAGGATGTCAGTGATGAGGATCGACAGAAGCTGATGGTAGCAAGGAGCTCTCGCCTGCTGGTTCATGAGGTGAGAGGTATTTTTTATCCCTTCCCCTCTCCAGTTAGTATCTTGTGGCTTCAAAAATTTGTCTTCATTTCTAGCTTACTGAATTTTGTGTTCACAGCTTCTGAAGCAGTAATTTGATTTGAGTCAAAGATATCTGCTCTTCACCATTGGAAGCATGTTTTGACATATACCTCTCACTTTTTCAATATAATCATATAATGATTTTTAATCACCCAGGAAAAGTATCGTTCATTCAGACTTGCTTGAGAGAAGCTTGAATGTTCCTACAGATAAGAGTGTGTGTGTGTGTGCGTGTGTGTGCGTGTGTGTGTAAGGGGCAGAAACACCTAGAATTTTGTCCATCTCAGCCAAGTGGGAAGGAGGGAGGAAGCAAGCAGGATAGCAGGCAAAGCCCACCATCATCTGATAGCTTCCATACTCCTCGGTCCCTCACTTTTCTGTCATTTTACCCTCTAGACAGTTCGTCGTCTTTTGCCATACTCCTGTGTAGCGGGGGTGGCAACGCCTGCTAAAACATGATTAAACAATAGTTTGAAGTGGCCAAAAGTGGAGATTTCATTGAGTGGGAAATAATAGAACAACTGATTAAAGGCTAGTGGGTCATTCTGCCTTTCCACTAAGTGTTACCTGCTCTTTACCTTTGCAGGTGTGCCACCTACTAGGACTGGACCACTGTGTTTTCTTTGCCTGCGCCATGAACGGCTCAGGCCACTTGTGGGAGGACTTCAGTCAGCCCATGCATCTGTGTCCCGTCTGCCTTCGGAAGCTGCACACTTTGGTTGGCATGGACATCCAGCACCGCTACACACAGCTCCTCCACTTCTACAAACGCCACAGACTGACAGCCGAACAGGACTGGGTGACAAGCAGACTTACTTTCCTGGAGAAAGCTCAGACTGACAGAGGCGCTGTGTGATCACCTGCCCCAGACATGTCCACTGGTCTCCCTTCCTCCATAGTCAGCTCCTCAACCTCTACTCGCCTACTGAAACCCTGTGGCGGATGTAGGCAAGCAAGCTTTGGCATTTGATTATGTGCTTCAATCCCTGGGATGGAAGAAAACGGGATTATTAGTTTCTTGCAATGCCCCAGACTAGACCTCCTAGAGAAGCTTGGCTGGGAGGGGCTGGGGAGTGTGGGGTTGGGCTGCATCCTTCAGTGCAAGACCGAAAATAATGTTAGAAAATTAATGTTATAGATCTGAAAGCTGGCTTTGTAGACATAATTTGTTAATAAGGACCTCAGTAGCTAGGCAGTTGGAGTGCTTGGAAATTTGCTGGGAGGTTGGGAGTTTGGTCTTTACTTGAAGTCTGAAAGTTGTGTGTCCTGTGCAGGGTGTCCGGCTCTGATTTAGCAACAGCCCCTCCTTGCTTAGTGCTGCACTTCCTTACATTTTCCTATGCCGACTCAGTTCTAAATTTAGCCATTATGTGCTCGGTATGTGGCAGGTCTGCCATGGGGAAATCAGATAACTGCTAACTCTAAAACAGCCACCTTAAGTTTGAGGGAGTGCAGCACTAAGTCAGGCGGCAGCTGAGGATGGTATGGGAATGCCAGCAAGGGACAGAGAGTAGCAGTGCAGGATATTCTACACTAATCATATATATTTTTTAGACATGAAAAGAAATGAGAGGCTTGACCAACACTCAGAGACTGAAAGGAATTAGTTTGGGTCTAGTCTTCTACTTCATGTTTGGTTGACAACAGCACGAGGTGTAAGGAACATGGAGGAAACAAAACACATTTCAGAACACCCAAAGATGCCATGGGCACATGGACAAAGAATTGCATGTAGTGTTGAGCACTTCTAGCATTTTCTCTTGGATCATCACATTTGACTCGAAAGTAGGAACACAGGAAGAGTGGTGTTCATTCCTCGGGCAGCTTTCCGAGTCAAGTCCCTTTTAGTGCATGTGTGCATTATCATTGCAGCTTTACTGGAGTGTTCATACTTGTCCATCGTTGCATCGTAAGTTCTCTCTCCTCAATCATGAATAACACCACTGGTCACCTTTGCAATCAAGCAAATGTTAAACATTGGGAGCAATATGTTATGAATATTTTATTTTGCAGCCATGTGTTTGTCCCCCCACCCCTCTGATGTGGAGCTCTTCATAATCCATGTCAAACTTTACCAATATGAAATTCATGGTTGTAGGTCCCTTTGACGCTCGAAAGGTCTTCCTCAAAAGCTCAAATACTGAATCCGTCAGACAGGAAAATATCACAAAGGACTTTCTCTGCACCACGTTAAATCTCGATGCCTCCAAATCCAGACTTGAAACTCTATTCCAGAAACTCCTCAGGGATTGGACATGGGGAGCTCAATGACAATAGGTATCCAGCTTGGGGAATTAGTAGCGGATAGGGTGAGGCCAAAAGGGTTTGTTGGAATGAATGAATGAATGAATGAATGGTTTTTTTTTTACGTCCTATCGGCCTTTGAAGGCTATGTAAGGCCACTAAGCACGAAAATCACTAGAGCATTTTAGAGTAAACACAATTCAAGTCACTGTGTCCCTAGTCATTCGCCTCTTACGAATCACGTAGGAAGACGCGGTGGGTCAATTCTTACCCCGAACCCACAGGGGGATGGGTTTGTTGGATTTGGAGAATGTTTTTGTTTTAGCAGTTGTGTGCCCATATTTGTGTGCGAGCACAAGTAAGCATCAGTGTGTGTTTACCTAGTTGTCCATATCTTTTTGTTATAATGAATTATTAAAATTTTTATTCTCAGCTTTACAATGTTCCTTTTTAGCACAGAAATGTACAATCACTTGGAGCTGGCTCCGTCAGTACAGGTGCATCTTGAATAAATGAAATTATTATTGTTATAACCATATGACATTAATGTGTTCCTCATTTGTACTGTGTAAATTAGTTGGGTTTTTTTTTGGTAGTGGAATATCTGCGATACCCTCCTTGATGGAAGTAAAAAAATATCTTTGTATTTTTTTTTTTAAGTTCAAAATACTAGACCACAAAGCATGCTTAATTCATAAATCTTTATTTCACAATGTGCCACAAGTATTCATGACGAATAGAACAAAATTTACTCTTTATACATATGCCCAGTATCAATGAAGCACAATCATTGAGCTTGAATCAAGACAGAATTAGCTATTTCATTGACAATGTACAATATATTACATGAAGACATAACAAATTCCCAATGAACACTCACACCCACAGCATCGACAATGCTCACAACAGCTGTGAAGAGCACTCGCTACAAATGACAGTGCAGGGAGATACAGGAAACACTAAGTACTATGGAGCCGAGCCGATGAGCACAGAGTTATTCTTTCACACCAGACCCGTTTACATGGAAAAGTGAGAGCTTGTTCTAACGATGAATAGGAAAATGATGCGTGGTCAGAAATTTGAAGCCAAATTCAAATTATGGAATGGAAGAAGAGTGGGACAAGATTCCTGTTCCTGCAGAGCTGGGCAGGTCCCACCTGGGGCAAGAGTGCCAACAGCCACCCACTGTGGAACAGGTTGGACAGAGAATGGCCAACTCTTGTTCCTCTATTGCCAGTTCCCACCTGCCACCCAAATCAACAACCCCACCTCTGCACAGAAGGATCCAAACCGTCTCCTCTTTTTGTCTCCATTGGACCCATCTCCCTCAATTTCCTCCATCAACATCTTGGTTTGCCTTAGTGCCTCCACCTCCATGACTGCAAACAGCAGGATTGTCAGATGGTTGACAAGCCTCACATTAATCTGTCAAGTCACTACAGTAAATCCATCAACCAACTATAATCAACGATCCTGAAAAATTCACTGTATATACCATTTCAACAAATATGCAATTTCAGTTTAAAAGTAGTTCATTCCTAAGAGAAACATCTAAACAAGCATTGCACTGTCAATGACAAATCCTGAAGAGGACAGTACAGTACACTACACACCTTCGTGCACCAATCCCTGGTTCTTCATCTGCCTTGCAGTCACTACAGTGCACTTGTCGAAGCAAAAGGCCAACAGCCATTGTGCCCACAAGCCATCCCTGCACTGAGAGGCTTCATGGAGGTTGAGGCAGGGAGAACAGTCCCTCCACTTACACTCTGATCAAGGTCAAGGTAAAGCACAATACAAACTGTAAGACAACCCACCTATGGCTCTGCTCAACTCAAATACAAAGTCGGAGAACCTGCCTTCAGATCAAACTGCATCACTTTGGAGATGCTGCAGCTCAACATAAACATTTGAAGCAGGGAGATGACCACAAATGCAAGAGATACCTGCCCAGTCACCTTGGGGAATAGCTCAGAAATGCTTTAATCTAAGTCTGTATGTCTGGAATGGGACAAGCAGTTCACTAAAATCCAAAAAGAAGGGACAAGGTAAATAATGGAGATGGAAATACAAATTCTGCAAGGTATTTGAAGACTCATCTACATGGATTTTTCCCTCCCTATGGCTAAATAAAGATGGTAGAACGGGACTCCAATAACCAGTCCAGATCTGGAGCATCTCCCCCTTTTTGCTGGTAGGATCCACAGTAAAGGCAAGAGGGGATTGGTAGACTGGTGCAGACAGCTGCCTGTCCACGCCTCATATGCAGTGCTCTCCCCAGCTTTCCCACCGGGTTATGTTGGACTGGAGGCATCCTGCTGCCTGACGTTTCCATGTGAAAGCATGCTTAGGTAGACAGGAAATATTTTGGACACACTCCCGACTGATAAATGCACAAGAAGGTGGGGTAATAAATCAAGCAAAGAAGCACCCCATTCTCATCAGAGGTATACTGTACACAATGCAAGCAGTTAGACCCAACGCTAAAGAAATCCCATCTGACTGTTTTCTAGTCTAAAAGCAAGCTAGGGATGCAGCGCTTACAGGTAGATAGATACTAACAGTTGCATGTAAGCTGCTACCCCAATACATAAGATCACAATTCTCTGATGCTATTATCACACAAAAGCCCAAAGAAGAGCAGTCTATCACTGCTTTAACACATCTTGGATCTTCATGTTCATGACTTTAGAGCCAGTCCTTGGCTAGCAAAACGGCTCTCCACAGCTATTACTACTGAAGCCGAGAGGTTGTTACTGGCTCTTCTTCCACCGTCTTCCCCATTCTCCCCAGTCAGAGCTGTTAACCAACAAATATGGAATGAATTAACAAAATACCTTAAGGGCACGCACACACCTTAAATCATTCAAATTAAATTATACAACTGAAAACCTACCTTAACAAGGGACGTAATATATGCAAAAATCAATGGAGAAAAAACCAAAATAGAGTAACAAAAACTTGATACTGCAGTTGATGTAAGTGTTCTCTTTGCTACGAGCAAATACACCGAGTCCCAGTTCTCAGAATTGAGAAAGAATCCTCAGCTGACAAATAAGAGTGTCTGTAAATCCATCTTGCAGACAGTTCTGGTTCTCAGGTCCTCGGGCTACCGTGACAAAGACGCTTACTCCAACACTGCCAAGTGCCCAAAGGGAAAGGAGAGAAGAGTAACAGAACAGTCTAAATAGAATGAAGAGGGAATGCAAATTTCCCTGCAAGGGGAGGGGGGAAGACAGGGTGAGGGGGGAAGACAGGGTAAGGGAAGAAAGGGAGGATGGGGGGGAAGGAGTGGAGGGAGAGGGAGGGTGGGGACCTTGCAGAGCGGAGTCAGTCAGGGACAGGCAGCCTTGTTTCCCCACAGAGGAAATGGAAGGTGGAAGAGGTGGCTCTTGGTTGGATTCCATGCACCTGCTCTATCCTCCAGACACCTCTCAGTCAGGCTGACAGAGGGGGTGGAGTGAGCCGTGGCGGCAGCAGTAGCTGCGGTGCCTAGTAGCGGTTCCCAGAGCCATATCCCTGGGCAGCACCCTGCACAGCACTGGCAGCACCAGCGGCAGCAGCATTCTGCACTGTTTCATTGCGCATCACCCCCTGGGCAAACTCAGCCTGAGCTTTCTGGAAGCTGGCACCAGTGCTGCGGTAGATCCTGTGCACCTGTGTATGAAGGATGATTGGTGAGCAAAGCATGGATTATCATCACAACGTATCAACAACAGTACACTGCAGGCATGGGAGACCCTGAATTGCTGAAGCTTGCTATCAGTGACAGGATAAGGTTTGGCTATCAATGACAGGATAAGGTTTGGCTATCAGTGACAAGAAAGAGATAGAAGTCACAGCTGTTTGCTGTGGTTGGTCTGCTTTTCCTGGTATCACTTTGTTTACATAACAACAGCTACAAGTCATTTATGCATGTGATTGGAGGCTGGCATACATGACACATTACTGATAACATGTGGTGCTTTTTATTTATAGATGTTGCATCACTGATCCAACTGATGACAGGCTGAGCTGCAAGCACCATTCATTACATCAGCAACATTTAGATTTTGATAAGAAATTTCTTCACAGCCGGCCTTTAATGTAAGCTACATCATATGGCAGCTTGTGCAACTGTGCCAAAAGTAGGTAGAGTGCTGGTGCCAGGCCCCCTTGCATTAATTACAATCTGTCCAAAATAGCAGCACACAAGAAAATGTGTACGGTGATCGCTGATCAAAACACTGGTGAAGGGCAGACATAAGCAGTCCAAATCCCAGTGGATTTCTGTAGGCTGTGATGGTGCAAAGGTGCACAAATATGGAGCAAAACTGAAAACTGCGGGAGGAGTTATCGTGACCAGCCAAATTACAACTACTAATCATATCAGTTTATCAGCAAAGATGAGAAAAACAGAACAGCAGTAACATGGATTTGGATTACACAAGAATTTATATTTAAAATATTTAAAAAACTAAACATGAGCAAGCAGTAAATCTGCAAGTGAAGAACTTCAAATTTCTGCTCAGTCAATCAATTGAAATTATTTCTCAAAGACAAAAAAGGGAACATTTAAAAGTTTTTCAATCAAAACTCTGATATACAATACCATGACTTTGATCATCCAGATATTTTTTTATATGCTCAAAATGACAACAGCAGCAACGTCCTCAAGACAACAACATTTACATTTACAACACTCGGTTCCATAATCTGCCACTCCATGTACAACCCATGAGTGATGTCTGGGGGAAGGACAAGCTGAAGCCAGACCTTCAAGACGCAAAAAGCCAGTACAGGAAGGGGCACTGGAAGTGCAAAGCAGGGGGAAAGCTACTGGGAAGTCCGACTTCAAAGCTCAGCTACAGCTTCTCCACACTTCAACCACTGCACTTCTGGCATCCCACACAAACAGCCAAAGCAGCAAAAGACACAAGCAGTAAGGCAAGCAGAGGACTTCTACACCACACAGGACCCAGATATAAAAAATGGCAGGACCACATCGCAGACTCAGCAACTGCCACGAAAGGACAAGGCTGACCCAAACTGCCACGAAAGGACAAGGCTGACCAAAACTGCCATGAAAGGACAAGGCTGACCAAAACTGCCATGAAAGGACAAGACTGACCCAAAGCTGACAACAGGACATCCTTCCATTGAACTTTCCCCCCACATTAATGAGGTGCACCCAACAGGTACAATGGCATACAACGAGCAGTCACACTGGAGCTGGAGATACCAAGGGTATTCTGATCTTGCTCGTTGCAGCAGTTGGTACAGCATATTCTGAGTAGAGTGGGCATGTTCTGGGCTGAGTGGTCATAAAGGAGGCTGTATCACAGAAAGGGCATACTCCAAAAAGGGATAACTGCTTCAGCACTACTCAAGCCAAATTAAGGGCTGGGATGAAGGAGGAAATGGATTTCTGGTAGAAGCAAAGACAGTTGGGTGTGTATGCACGACAAGGTGAGAGCAGTGGCCACAAAGGTTACCAGTTGGAAATGGATTTGAGAACATTCAAATCTCAGCTATAAGAAGCACTTTTTCATTACTTGAGATGTTCTGCTTCAACTGGTAGAAGCACATAGCATCCAATAACACTATCTGCACCTCTTGCTGCCATTCCCATACCAGTCCTAGCTGCCAGCCGAGCCCAAGCTAGCAGTCCCTCTCAAATGTCCTCTTCAAACTCACAGCTCTAAATCGAGCAATATTGGCTTGACCCTTGGGCAGAGCTGCCACTTGTTCCTCACGTGGTGGAAAACTTGACAGCAAAGAATTAGAGTAGAGAGTCTAAGGAGCTGGCCCACATCTTGCTGGCAGCAAGCCGCAGTATCGAGATGGAGGCAAGGGAGGAGAATGATGGCAAGATACATGGCATAATAATGTCTACTTGAATAAAAGGATGGCATGGATCAAAGGAAAGAAAAAGGGGACTGCAAAGGCTACATTTCAATTCTTTGGTAAATTTTGTCTTTTTCGTCATGCAGAAGCAATTACACACTTTACAAGAATGCATAACTGACTTCATGCTCATTTGATGCATGAAATGTTAGAAGCTGCATGAGCATTCACCAAGGGTTATACTAGACTGATGCTCAGCTAAAGTGAGTTCCACAAACTGGAACAAGATTACCAAGTTAAATGCTCCAGTGTGGTGTCACATTTAACACTTGCATGAAGTTGACTTCAGAAGTTGCCTATCATAGCGTACAGCCTTGAAATGAAGCTGCATGATGCATCAGCAGGAACCCCTGGCTGCTTGGCTTTCAGGGCCTGCTCCAGCAGTTCAGCCAGGGGCAGCCCAAAGGACAGAACCAGATCACTCAGGCCTGACTGAGCCCTCAAACAGCCCAGGAAGATCCAAAGTCCAAGCAGGAATAAACTGGTTGCCAAATCCTGCATTCAACCCCCATGGAACATTTCTGCATTCATCTACTGTCAAGTAGAAATGGCAACATATTTTGTTGTCAAACATTTTAACAGACTGACTCAAAGACAATTCTTAATCTGTCCCCCCCCCATTGGCTCTTGGGTCATTTTGTGCACTGTCTGGATCTGTGACCATCAGGCGAACACAATGAATCCAGATGGAGAAAGACCACACTTTGATTGGCAATCTGGTCCTAGATTTCCTCATTTGCCTTCTGGCACTAGTGTACCATGAATTAATCCGACAGTCCGCCCTCACCTAGTAGATCTCACCGCCCCTTACTGACTTGAACACATGTCCACAGCAGCATGCTAGATACATGAGCACTGGTGTTCTCAGGTGCATTTTTCCAAAGGAGAGTTGGACATGAGTATGAATCCCAAAGCTGGCATGGTAATTACTACATTTAATTAAGTTTAGTACAGGAACAATCTACTCTCTTCCTTTATCCCAACTATGAGGCAAAATGGTTGTCGGCAGTTAACCATTATCTCTAAACCAGGCCTCAAAAGGAGTGCTATAGATCTCACACTACAGAGGGGAATGCCACCACTTCAAAATAAGGGCAAGTGTTGCCAAAGCATGTTAAACACACGTTAATAAACAGCTCTCTCAGTGTTTCACACACACACTTGCACTAGCAGCATGGAGTTCAAGACAGGTCAGACAGAGGTCCTGGTGGGGCAGACTCCTACCTTAATCAACATGATTATGGTGACTACGGCCTCCAGGGTAAAGAAGAAGCCAACAAAGAGCATGACCGCCCCGGCCCCGGGACTCTTCCCAATTATACCAAGGCCGCTAATCCAGCCTCTACAACAGAACAACCAAAGAGCATTGCTATACACATATTCCAACAGAATGCAACACAATGAACCCAATCTTGGCTGGGGGCGGCATGGAGTGGTGTGGGGAGGTTTCCCAACTCATGAAAAAAGATGAGGGGAAAAAACAACAACAGACAAACAAACAAACAAACTAACACCAATGCAGGCTGCTGCAAAATAAAACAATTATGTTAACTCTGGTTTCACCCAAGCAGGAGAACTGCCAATACAAAGAAACATTGCAGGCTTAAAAAAATATTTAAAACAAAAGGAAAAAATGCAGGTTTGCAGCAGCACCATGTCAAGTCCTGTCGGCAGGGAAGTCAGACTTCACAGTATGCACGTTTCCAGGCAACTAGGAAATGAGCAACAATGCTTTGGGAATCAAGATGATGCAGCAACGTATACACACATTTCAAAAACCTGGCATGCTGTGAAGCTGACTGGAGGATAGGTTGTAGAGAAGAAAAGCTTCAATCATGACTAGTTCCGACTATTCCCCTGCTACAGACTAGAAGGCCACCGCCCACCCCCCGGGTTACAACCTTCCTCCCCTCTTCCCTGCCCTGTAGACTTGGCACAACCCTGCTGCTGCCTGCTCCAAGGCAACAGGATACCAATGCATGCATGCATGCCCTTCTCTCCCAACACTTCCTTCCTTCGAGCCTCCACTTCTTCAAATCCTGTTCTTCTCCATAAGGTTCTGGAGCATGGCAGTGCTTCCATGATTGGATACAGGGTTTCAACAATGCAAGTGGCTGGATTGTTGGATTCAGTAGGCTGGGTGATGATCAGTTAAGAGAAATTAACTGAGTGGTCAGTGAGTGGATTTCCAGTGATTTCAATTTTGAAAAAAAGAAAAAAGAAGCTGATAATTATTTTAAGAGGGTGTTCCAGATCATGTGTGAGGTCAACAAGACCTTAGTGGATGGAGGTGGGGGTGTTCAATACCCTGGGGAGGAAGAAAGGTCTGATGAGAAGAAGGGCATGAAACCAAGGATATGCAGCATGCATGCATGCAGCAATTCTCTAGCCCACGGTATTGGGGGGGACACATCATGCAGTCTACCTTGACAAGAGTGGCAAAGCTGATTATGGCCTGTAACCCAAAGAAAATGCCGACAAAGATCATGATCAGGCCGGCTGCCACGTTGTTTTTCAGCACAGTCAGGCCTCCGATGATGCCGCTGAAAGGAGAAGCAGGAAAGCATCCTTCAGAACAAACTTGAGATATTGTTCTCCCAACTTCAACTGCAGGACTCAGCTCTGTGTAGCAAGATACCCAGTTTTCCTGACCCCTTCTTCTCTCCATGTGGCAGACTGGAAGAGCTCTGGTACCTGCCAACACATAGGCTGCCACAATGCTAGAGAGCTCTGGTACCTGACAACACATAGGCTGCCACGATGCTAGAGAGCTCTGGTACCTGACAACACATAGGCTGCCACGATGCTAGAGAGCTCTGGTACCTAACAACACATAGGCTGCTACAATGCTAGAGAGCTCTGGTACCTGACAACACATGGGCTGCCCCAATGCTAGAGAGCTCTGGAACCTGACAACACATAGGCTGCCACGATGCTAGAGAGCTCTGGTACCTGACAACACATAGGCTGCCACTATGCTAGAGAGCTCTGGTACCTGACAACACATAGGCTGCCACGATGCTAGAGAGCTCTGGTACCTGACAACACATAGGCTGCCACGATGCTAGAGAGCTCTGGTACCTGACAACACTAGGGCTGCCACGATTCTAGAGAGCTCTGATACCTGACAACACATGGGCTGCCACAATGCTCTAATTCTCTAGGGACAGGTCTTGCTTTAGAGATGCAGACTCTAGGGTTGAGTCAGTTGCAAGGTTCCCATAGCAGCCTACTAATTTCAAGGAGGGTGAAAGTTAGGCTCTGGGGGTGGAGTGGGGGGTGGCAAGAGGGTAGGGGAAGGGTGGGAGAGAGGATTATGGGAAAAGGGTGTCTTCAATGGAAACATGCATGGGAGGAAGACCTCAGCCTTGGATATGTATGCCCTCCGTCCTCCACTCCATTTTTTTCCAGGCAGCATTCACCATCCAATAAAAAACCACCAGGCAAAAATGCACATACACCCTAAAAAGTGAATAAAAAGCAAATTCAAACAGTAGCATTGTTGGGCTCCATGACTGCTTTCTATATGGACATCAATGCATTAAAAGCATCCATTCATACATACATGACCAAATTTTCTTTTTTAATTATGCATCATCAAGCCCTCGTAAGATTTGGTCGAAGTTTGACTGAAACATGCCAACAAGTCAAGTATTAATTTCCATGTGATCCACATTCTGGATCATCCGTGACTGCATTCACTATCCAGTAAGTAAAACAGCACAAAGTGCACATCAGCCATTGAATATATATCACTATGCAGAAAAAAAATAATGAAGGTCACTTTTACTGGGGATCTATCATTATCACTTGCTCAATACAAATGCAACGCAAGAATCATTTCAAGTGATGCCAACTTGAAGCCTTTCCATGAGATGATCAACTTATAGAGTCTTGCAGTCCACAACTGTCACTGAATATTGGTTGAAGATTTCAGAGCAGAGTTTGGTCAATGGAGGTAACAACTTGAACACCTGGGCAGTACTTACACAGTGAAGTTGGTGATCCCAAGACACTGGATGATGTAGATACAGAATTGGAAGAAAAGAACAAAGAAAAAGAAAAAAAAGTTGAACGAACTGTCGCTCCTGAAACAAAGGAAAAGACATAACTCCGTCAGTTGCCTGTGGTAACAGGCTGCAATACTTTGACAACGTATCATTCCATTTCAAACTACAGAGCACTCTGAGAGCACAAACCTCCACCAAAGAAATCAAAATTGTTCTTTCATGATCAGTATAATGATTCAAAGCAGGATGCTCTGCTAGCAAAGCCTGACTCTACGAAGTGTTGTTTATGTTAGCGACATGCCAACTAGCAGTCTCTGAGTGCAGAGTGCATGCGCCAGCGTCATCAATAGTTTGATGTCATCAACTTGGTGATGCGCAATAAAATTTCTCTTCATGCATGTAATTCCAAAAGGAGATAACAGATAAGCTCCAAAATCAAATGAATTTTTCTTTGGGTGAAACCCGGACTTTCCACCAAATTTCATCAGAATCCATGGTGAACTTTAAAAAGTTGTCTTGCCGAATGAATCAAAGGAAAAAACATGACCTCCTTGGTGGAGGTAACAAAACGCACGCACGCAGAGAAAGTTTAACACTGAAATCAACGTAAACATAACTTTATCACAACTCTGTTTATTGTACTTCAGGTGAACTATTGGCTTATAAAGGATTCTTGCATTGAATCTAATTTTTACCATCCTCTCATGAATTTCATGGAGGATAAGTACATCAACAACAAGTTTTTCTACTGGATACTCAAAAAAAAATTCCTATACAGAATGAATTGCCTGAGTGGGCATAGACAGTTTTTAACCATAACATCCAAATCTAGATGCTGATCATAACAGCTTAACAAGGTAAATTAGAAGCAGACTGCCCTCTTCATGACACCCAAGAAAACAACAAAATTTATGATAGCTCAACCACACATCACCTATCCAATTTTCCATGACACAGAAGGTCCATAAACAAAGCATGCTAATTGCAAGGGCTGCTGGCCTAGGGGTCCTACCTGAAAGCCTTGTACAAGGGCCTGTACCAACACAGGAAGGAGCAGGGTGTGAAGACGACAAACCACAGGATAGAGAGACCGAAAGTTGTGCCCCCATTACTATCTGTGATGAAGTAGGCCAGACTAGCCAAGATGTTCAGGAACAGCACAAATACATGGACTGAAAAACATGAGAACACATAATTAAAAACTTCCTGCAAGTCTAAGGTTTGGGGAAAAAAAGAAAAAGAAAAAGAAAGATTCATCACACTCACAGTAACAGGCACTGTGTATTCACTTCAGATGTTCAAAGTGTAGGTAGCATCAACTATCATACACAGATGGTAGGGTCAATCCTCACACGGGGCGTACACACATACTCTCTTGTCCACGGGAAGCTGACAATCATATTACACTTTTACAGACATTGGATAATCACACTTCCCCATCTAGATGCATTCACATTCAACTAATTTACACATCCACAGACAAAGTACATTTACACTCCTACATCCCACAGGCAGTAGATATACATATTCATTCATCATCATTCACTCGCACCATTCTTGCATATTTACATATCCACAAGAGGCAGACATTCACACATGCACTTCCAAAGGCAGTAGACCTATGTAATTACACAACTACAGGACACACACATTTACACATCCACAGGCAGTAGATCTACACACACATACACATTCACAGGTGGCAGGCATTCACACTTACACATTCACACTTACACATTCACACGTAAACATTTGCAGGTGGCAGGCATTCACATCTACACATCCACAGGCAGTAGATTTACACACTTACACATCCACAGGCAGTAGATCTACACACTTACACATTCACAGGTGGCAGACATTCACACTTACACATTCACAGGTGGCAGGCATTCACACTTACACATCCACAGGTGGCAGGCATTCATACTTACACATTCACAGGCAGTAGATTTACACACTTACACACCCACAGGCAGTAGATCTACACACTTACACATTCACAGGTGGCAGGCATTCATACTTACACATTCACAGGCAGTAGATTTACACACTTACACACCCACAGGCAGTAGATCTACACACTTACACATTCACAGGTGGCAGGAATTCATACTTACACATCCACAGGCAGTAGATTTACACACTTACACATCCACAGGCAGTAGATCTACACACTTACACATTCACAGGTGGCAGGCATTCATACTTACACATTCACAGGCAGTAGATTTACACACGTACACACCCACAGGCAGTAGATCTACACACTTACACATTCACAGGTGGCAGGCATTCATACTTACACATTCACAGGCAGTAGATTTACACACGTACACATCCACAGGCAGTAGATTTACACACTTACACATCCACAGGCAGTAGATTTACACACTTACACATTCACAGGTGGCAGGCATTCATACTTACACATTCACAGGCAGTAGATCTACACACTTACACATTCACAGGCAGTAGATCTACACACTTACACATTCACAGGTGGCAGGCATTCATACTTACACATTCACAGGCAGTAGATTTACATACTTACACATCCACAGGCAGTAGATCTACACACGTACACATTCACAGGTGGCAGGCATTCACACTTACACATTCACAGGTGGCAGGCATTCACACTTACACATCCACAGGCAGTAGATCTACACACGTACACATTCACAGGTGGCAGGCATACACACTTACACATTCACAGGTGGCAGGCATTCACACTTACACATTCACAGGCAGTAGATTTACACACTTACACATTCACAGGCAGTAGATCTACACACTTACACATCCACAGGTGGCAGGCATTCATACTTACACATTCACAGGTGGCAGGCATTCATACTTACACATCCACAGGTGGCAGGCATTCACACTTACACATCCACAGGTGGCAGGCATTCATACTTACACATTCACAGGCAGTAGATTTACACACTTACACACCCACAGGCAGTAGATCTACACACTTACACATCCACAGGTGGCAGGCATTCACACTTACACATCCACAGGTGGCAGGCATTCACACTTACACATCCACAGGTGGCAGGCATTCATACTTACACATTCACAGGTGGCAGGCATTCATACTTACACATCCACAGGTGGCAGGCATTCACACTTACACATCCACAGGTGGCAGGCATTCATACTTACACATTCACAGGCAGTAGATTTACACACTTACACACCCACAGGCAGTAGATCTACACACTTACACATCCACAGGTGGCAGGCATTCACACTTACACATTCACAGGTGGCAGGCATTCACACTTACACATCCACAGGTGGCAGGCATTCATACTTACACATCCACAGGCAGTAGATTTACACACTTACACATCCACAGGCAGTAGATTTACACACTTACACATCCACAGGCAGTAGATCTACACACTTACACATTCACAGGTGGCAGGCATTCATACTTACACATTCACAGGCAGTAGATTTACACACTTACACACCCACAGGCAGTAGATCTACACACTTACACATCCACAGGTGGCAGGCATTCATACTTACACATTCACAGGTGGCAGGCATTCATACTTACACATCCACAGGTGGCAGGCATTCACACTTACACATCCACAGGTGGCAGGCATTCATACTTACACACCCACAGGCAGTAGATCTACACACTTACACATCCACAGGTGGCAGGCATTCATACTTACACATCCACAGGCAGTAGATTTACACACGTACACATCCACAGGTGGCAGGCATTCATACTTACACATTCACAGGTGGCAGGCATTCATACTTACACATCCACAGGCAGTAGATTTACACACTTACACATCCACAGGCAGTAGATTTACACACTTACACACCCACAGGCAGTAGATCTACACACTTACACATCCACAGGTGGCAGGCATTCATACTTACACATCCACAGGCAGTAGATCTACACACTTACACATCCACAGGTGGCAGGCATTCATACTTACACATCCACAGGCAGTAGATTTACACACTTACACATCCACAGGTGGCAGGCATTCATACTTACACATCCACAGGCAGTAGATTTACACACTTACACATCCACAGGTGGCAGGCATTCATACTTACACATTCACAGGCAGTAGATCTACACACTTACACATTCACAGGTGGCAGGCATTCATACTTACACATTCACAGGCAGTAGATTTACACACGTACACACCCACAGGCAGTAGATTTACACACTTACACATTCACAGGCAGTAGATTTACACACTTACACATTCACAGGCAGTAGATTTACATACTTACACATTCACAGGCAGTAGATTTACACACTTACACATTCACAGGCAGTAGATTTACACACTTACACATTCACAGGTGGCAGGCATTCATACTTACACATCCACAGGCAGTAGATCTACACACTTACACATCCACAGGCAGTAGATCTACACACTTACACATCCACAGGTGGCAGGCATTCATACTTACACATCCACAGGCAGTAGATTTACACACTTACACATCCACAGGTGGCAGGCATTCATACTTACACATCCACAGGCAGTAGATTTACACACTTACACATCCACAGGCAGTAGATCTACACACTTACACATCCACAGGTGGCAGGCATTCATACTTACACATCCACAGGCAGTAGATTTACACACTTACACATCCACAGGCAGTAGATTTACACACGTACACATCCACAGGCAGTAGATCTACACACTTACACATCCACAGGTGGCAGGCATTCACACTTACACATCCACAGGCAGTAGATTTACACACTTACACATCCACAGGCAGTAGATTTACACACGTACACATCCACAGGCAGTAGATTTACACACTTACACATCCACAGGCAGTAGATTTACACACGTACACATCCACAGGTGGCAGGCATTCATACTTACACATTCACAGGTGGCAGGCATTCATACTTACACATTCACAGGCAGTAGATTTACACACTTACACATCCACAGGCAGTAGATTTACACACTTACACATCCACAGGCAGTAGATCTACACACTTACACATCCACAGGCAGTAGATTTACACACGTACACACCCACAGGTGGCAGGCATTCACACTTACACATCCACAGGTGGCAGGCATTCATACTTACACATTCACAGGTGGCAGGCATTCATACTTACACATTCACAGGCAGTAGATTTACACACGTACACATCCACAGGCAGTAGATTTACATACTTACACATCCACAGGCAGTAGATCTACACACTTACACATCCACAGGTGGCAGGCATTCATACTTACACATTCACAGGTGGCAGGCATTCACACTTACACATCCACAGGTGGCAGGCATTCATACTTACACATTCACAGGTGGCAGGCATTCATACTTACACATTCACAGGCAGTAGATCTACACACTTACACATTCACAGGTGGCAGGCATTCACACTTACACATTCACAGGTGGCAGGCATTCACACTTACACATCCACAGGTGGCAGGCATTCATACTTACACATCCACAGGTGGCAGGCATTCATACTTACACATCCACAGGCAGTAGATCTACACACTTACACATTCACAGGTGGCAGGCATTCATACTTACACATTCACAGGTGGCAGGCATTCATACTTACACATCCACAGGCAGTAGATTTACACACGTACACACCCACAGGCAGTAGATTTACACACGTACACATCCACAGGCAGTAGATTTACACACTTACACATTCACAGGCAGTAGATCTACACACTTACACATTCACAGGCAGTAGATCTACACACTTACACATCCACAGGCAGTAGATCTACACACTTACACATCCACAGGCAGTAGATTTACACACGTACACACCCACAGGCAGTAGATCTACACACTTACACATCCACAGGCAGTAGATTTACACACGTACACATCCACAGGCAGTAGATTTACACACTTACACATCCACAGGCAGTAGATCTACACACTTACACATTCACAGGTGGCAGGCATTCATACTTACACATCCACAGGCAGTAGATTTACACACTTACACATCCACAGGCAGTAGATTTACACACGTACACATCCACAGGCAGTAGATTTACACACTTACACATTCACAGGCAGTAGATCTACACACTTACACATCCACAGGCAGTAGATTTACACACTTACACATTCACAGGCAGTAGATCTACACACTTACACATCCACAGGTGGCAGGCATTCATACTTACACATCCACAGGCAGTAGATTTACACACTTACACATCCACAGGCAGTAGATCTACACACTTACACATTCACAGGCAGTAGATCTACACACTTACACATTCACAGGCAGTAGATTTACACACTTACACATCCACAGGCAGTAGATTTACACACTTACACATCCACAGGCAGTAGATCTACACACTTACACATCCACAGGTGGCAGGCATTCATACTTACACATCCACAGGTGGCAGGCATTCATACTTACACATCCACAGGCAGTAGATTTACACACTTACACATCCACAGGCAGTAGATCTACACACTTACACATTCACAGGTGGCAGGCATTCATACTTACACATCCACAGGCAGTAGATTTACACACTTACACATCCACAGGCAGTAGATCTACACACTTACACATTCACAGGTGGCAGGCATTCATACTTACACATCCACAGGCAGTAGATTTACACACTTACACATCCACAGGCAGTAGATCTACACACTTACACATTCACAGGTGGCAGGCATTCATACTTACACATCCACAGGCAGTAGATTTACACACGTACACATCCACAGGCAGTAGATCTACACACACATTCACAGGTGGCAGGCATTCACACTTACACATCAGCAGGCAGTAGACCTATACATAGCACAGGCAGCAGACCTACACAATTACACATCTACAGGTGGCAGACACTCACACTTACGCATCCAAAGGTGGCAGATAACACACTTTCACATCCACATGTAGTAGGCATACTTACACATCCACATGTAGTAGGCATACTTACACATCCACATGTAGTAGGCTATCTTCACCACTCTCTGGAACTCAAGGGGGATGTCCACATTGAAGTCTTGGTAGAAGCAGGGGCCCACAGGACACCACTTGGGTATAGGGGGCCAGTTGTTCTGTCGGTCTGTAATGAGCAACCCTTCATTCAACATCCAAAGAAATATCTATAAAGATTATCATCAGTGGTCAACAGAGGATGCCAGATTAAACAAACACACTCAGAATGAATGAAAGACAGGACAGAGGAATGGCCAAGAAACTAATTCTGACTACACTTTCATTTATACAAGTTTATGTAAAAAAGACATCTTCAACAACCCACTTTGGATTCTGCAGGGAAAAAATAATTCAATGCAAAATCTGTTTGACAAGATAAATGAACACCATTCTTCATTTATAATGGATACATGTACGAACACCATGGCATATATTTTGATTCACAGAACAAAGTGTCCTGGAATTACTTTTTTTTAATGGTGCTTCTCTACCTTTTTGGCCAACACATTTGATTGGTCCACTTAAAAAAAGAGAGCGAAAGATCGCTCTGTCAGCTCGAACAAGGGCAGTCTCACAAAAGCACTGGTCAAGGCTGTCTGGACAGGACAGACCAAAGTTGAACACAGAAATGAGAAGGATTTGGGCCAGAGCCACAAGGCCAGACTCCAGCATGGGCACTGTGCCATGACAGCGAGATGAGACTGACCTGTGTATCCCATGCCCTTCATCTCCTGTTCTTTCCTCTGCAGCTCTGCTGCCTTCCTCTCCAGCTCCTGCAACAACAGGCACAGCTTATGGTGTGTTCCTTTCTCTGCACCATTTCCTCATGCACTCAGCCAATGCACTTCCCTCTCCATAGGGCATGAGGGAGGCAAGACATCAACATCACCCAATACAAAATTCATGCACTGAAAATGAAACCCATCCAGTCATCATTGGCACAAACGGACACTCTCAACTAAGTCCAGTCCTTCCTCATAATATGCAGTGCAATGCATTCTGGCCATAGAGTCACCAAAATAAACAATGAAAAAATTATTCAGGTCAATCAAAACTTTGAAGGAAAAAATAAATGACAACTTCATTAATGGATGTGTAATAAAATAGCAGAGGCAAAATACACATTGCAAACAAAACATCTTTAACATCACAGGCTTTCTTTTGTGCAAATAAGAACTGGAACTCAGCTTCAAGACAACCTATTTTACACCCATAAATCATAAGTATCACAGACCTTACAAAGGCTACATTCATGTTGGGGGGGGTGGGGGGTGGGGGTGGGGGGTTGGGGGTGGGGGTGGGGGGGGGGGGGGGTGTGGGGGTTGGTTTAGACTTCATTGAGGACATTTTCCCTTGTCATTGAGCAAACTTCACTACGGCTGATGCTGTGAAACTCACATAATCCACCTGCTGCTTTCAGTATTCTGGCCTGTCCACATTCCTTTCCATAAATGTCAAGCACTGATATAGTTGTTACAAACCATAACACCACCTGTACAGGTGCTGATCACTAAGTATCGGCCCCAAAGCTAATCTCAGTCACACATACCAAGTATTAAGAAAATGAGAGCTCGAACTTCATAATAGTACACTTTTTTTTTTATTACAAGGAGAAAAACTCTGCCGGGTTGGGGTGGGGGGATGGGGGGTAAGGGGGGTGGGGGTGGGGTGGGTGTTGAGGGTAGGTGGTTTATTTGTAATTTCTTTTAAAAAGTCAAATTTCAATTTCAAAATTACATCAACTTGAATTGTGTCCTCTTTTCTGCGCAATTTCTTTTTTGGGGGGAATTGCACCTCCTGCTGCCACTAGGTGATGAAGGTGAAGCCCCTTGCCCAAGGATGCAACTCGGGGATCCTAGTAGCTTTGAACACAACTAGCCGCTACAAAGGGACTGCCAGTGAGCAACTTAACCACAGGGCTAGAGCCCCGATACAGAGGGTACTACAACAGCTGCAGCGTGTGGAAGTTGCAAGTATCGGGTACAGCACTTGAAGCCCACTGCTCCAGACTGTCATATTGGTCAGTGGCTTTCACCAACATTGATACACCCAGCTGCACATGATGCTTAGGGTTACTCCCAGCAAAGCCACTGAAGCAGATCTCTAGAGGGCTATGGCCGTGGATCACTGTTGAACAGTCGATTATGAAGCGGAAGCTGCTATATTTATTTCATGCTTACTTCCTCCTTAATGCCTGGAAGGAATGTTGGATGCTGCTTGAATTTTGATAAATGATTATCAATTTCCCAGCGACACAATGTAGGCCATCCACATTTACTCTGAATCAACACTTACACTGATACCCTTTAAGCTCTCACAACTGCTGCTGGGTGTGTAACATGACTGACTTGGTCAGTGGCACTTGTATCAACAACGTGCAGAAAGCATGGCTCATGCAGGCAACCTGTAGTTTATTAGCATCAAGCTGTTGGGCTTGTCTGACTACATTGGCAACAAGAAAGGTGGCTGTCCTGGTGATGGCCCTGAGAGCAGGGTTACTCATATTATGCATTCTTCCAGGGTGAAACTGAAATTCAAAACAAACCATTGATGACCCCACTGATTTCAACATGCCAGTAATCACAACACACTGTAACCTTTTTACAGCTGTGCATTATGATTGTACAAGGTTTACCTGTCACCCATTCAATCCATTATAGCTGTACTTCTTGTCCCACTACTACAGGACATTAACTTTTACCCCTAAAATAAGTTAATCAAAACTCCTGGGAAAATCATTCATACATGGTTTTGGCCTGCAGAGAGCACTAGCAATCAGTCCTGCCTCACACATCTCACGTTTGCATCAAGCAGACAAGGCACTAACATTTGACAGCCTGGATTGTATCCTAAACACAACTTCTGCATGCTGGGCGTTTGGGATCACTGAAAACCAACACCTTCAAGCACCAAAAAAACCTTCAACAATAATGCTGACCTTAGGAATACCAAGCAGAGCTAGGGAATCAGGAAGAGCATCTATACATTGGCACAGCCTTGGTGGCAAGATCTGTGTCTTCTCTGTTCTGAGGTACAGTAACCCTGAACTACTGTGGGGATCAAGATTGCTTCAGATTATTAAAGAAGAAGAAGAAGAAGAAGAAGAAGAAGAAGAAGAAGAAGAAGAAGAAGAAGAAGAAGAAGAAGAAGAAGAAGAAGAAGAAGAAGAAGAAGAAGAAGGGGGAAGGAAGGAATGAAGGAAGGAAAAAGGAAGGAAGGAAGAAAAAAAGAAAGGGCTGCAGAGAGGGAAGTGTTTGTCATCTGGGTCTTGCTCAATAATTGGGGGGGGGGGGGGGGGGGGGGGGAGGAGAGAGAAAAAAAAGTTGTGGTAAAAGGTAACATGGCAACAAAAAAAAGATCTAAACCAAAAACAAAACTGTCTGTCAATGAAAACATCAAGGGAACACACACACCCCCCCCCCCTCAAAAAAAAATATCCATAAATAAATTTCCCGAGTGCTCTTTGTTAGGGCAGGGAACATGGGACAGCAAGCAGTTAGTTTACAATCAATTTTTTTCTGTTCTTTTCCTTTCATGATGAAAAAAATAGGGGGTCGATCATGTTTCTGTAACCACAACTTGTGTGTGTGTTTGTTGGCCTAATTATGATGGGACAAATCCATGCACAGACAAAAATAAATACAAGCAGCTTCTACTTTCTGCTCCTGCAACATTTTTCCATTGTATGCATAAATATATTCAAGTCTTATCTCCAAATTGTACACAAATATATTCAAGTTTTACCTCAGTATTGTATTATAATAGCTACATACCAAAATTATCCATACAAACCTTAGCAGTGCCCCTTGCATTGATAGTTTCTGCCTAACCCTGCAAAGTCCATGAGGTTGTTCTGAAACCCCGTGACACCTTCCCCTGGCAGCAATCAAGCAACGTGCAGCCTGACTTGTGTTAGTGTTGCCAATTTGCTTAGCACAGGGTCCTACAACGTGGATTAGTTTTCCTAAACAATGCTAAAGTATTTTTAAAACTAAATTCACATTCAAATGGGAGTCTCTACAACTTGTTCCAACATAAACTGTCATTCACTCTCCTTCATGCTCAGTGTCAATGCATGCTGTAAAAAAATATGATTTTCAATGATACCTTTAAAAGGTATCTTCATTTTGCATTACAGCCTGTTCAAAAAGTTGAGGGGGAAAAGGTACACTATTTCATGCATCAAAAATCCCTTCAGTTACTTAAGAATAGAACACTATACGTAAGCAGCTGTCGGTTTCAACAGCATTGCAGTTTATGCAACAAGCTGCTTGAACTTAGCATGATTAGATATATATATATATATATATTAATCAGGACTGGATGCAGAAAGTTAAATATCAATCTATGGACCTTTTGTTGATTCATATCAGGAAAGTCCAAATTTAACCATGCTTTGTGAGAACAGCAACTGTCATAACCATTCCTTGTTACAACAATTGACTAATCAATCACATTGATTCGTTTATAATTCTAAATTTTCAATCATTATCACCATAATTATGACACTTCGAGGACAAACTGAATACTAAAATTTGAAACATACTTCTTCAAAGAAGCCCACAGACCCAAACACAGCAAATTATATCCCTGCAGCGCTTTTCTCTACCCTTGACTGGTATCCCTGTTCCACCTGTCTCTGCTTATTTCATGCTACTTTTCTGTTTCTTGCAGATAAGGCAATTAAAGTGTCCATCTGCATTACAGTGACAAAGGTTAATTCAACAACACTCTACTTGATCTTTAAAATCCAGCATTTGTAACAAAGGTGCTCACAGTACATACATGACTGCAGTACAAGGTTGGAAGACGTGTAGACAACAAGAGTAGGAGTTTTCTCTCTCTTGCCAACAAGTGTTTCAAACCTCCTGCCAACAAGTGTTTCTAACCTCCTGTCAACAAGTTTCTAACCTACTGCCAACAAGTTTTTCTGACCTTCTGCCAACAAGCGTTTCTGACCTCCTGCCAACAAGTGTTTCTAACCTCCCAACAACAACTGCTTCCTAGCTCCTGCCAACATATAGTGTTTCTTACCTCCTGACGGCGCTGCAGCTCACTGGTGTCGATGTTGCCCTGGACTTTTTGGGCTCCAGACTGGGAGTAGGGTGGGGGAGGCTCATCCTGGGACAGGTTCATCACTGCTGGCTGGGAGGCCTGGCCCGATTGGGGCAGCATGGCACTCTGGGAAGTTGTGGACTGCAAGCACATGGGAAAGAGCACCTTGTAGCATGAGTTGACTTTCACGTTTGTCCCATTCTGTGCTACACTGAAGGCTTACCCATGAACACTTACAATTCATGAGATGTAACTGCCATGCAGCCTGCAGTTGCCACATTATGTTCACAAAGCCCAGGAGTAATGAGGTGAATCTGGCATGTTCTTCAAGTACACCAACAATGATTATGGATTTATGCATCCTCTTCTTCTCAGACAATGCTATCTACATGTCCATGATGAAAATATGGTCATGGTTGGCCAGTGCATTGCTTAACCCATTATGACCTACAGCGTGTGATGAAAACGGCTTTATAAAACCTGGGGTTTTTTCCCCGGTAAAAACACAACGTTGACAACACTCATTAAAAAATTTATTTCTTCACTTCTACACTTCCTAGAAACAATAAGTACACCACTGTCAAATGCGACGTCTGCATAGCATCCGGTCTGAAAGGGAGATGTAACACTTGCATACTATCCGGTCATAATGGGTTAAAGGAGAAACCACTTGCCCCTTTGCAGATAACTAAGAGCAGAAAAGGAATGACAACAAGGTAGAGTGTGGTGGTATGGAACATTATACATTAATTAAGTCACTAATCTAAATTTAGTATTTATGTAATAAGCTGGAGTCCGAAGCTCCAACACAGAGTGCATTTCTAATTGAAGAACAACAAATTTGAGGAGGTAACTTGAGGAAGAGGTCACCCTTCCCTGAGGACTGAGGGTGGAATGATAATGGTGGCAAGAGGCAGAGTGGGGTAGAATGGGACATCATTTGTTAAAAAGGAACTAAGGCTGTGATGACCAGAGCAGTTAGCAAATGAAGAATCCCAAGCAGTGTCCCTCCCTGAAAGCAAAGGAAAGCAGCATGCCTTCCACTGTGCCAGACTTCCTCAGTTCTTGGCTTCACCCACTTGTCAGAGAGGGGGTGGGGGGTTTGGGAGGAAGGAAGGATTAGCAGGATAAAAATAGGCTCGATCAGGTTACTGCGACCCAAACCTTTTCTTATTATTATTGGAGGTGCCCCCCCCCCCCCCCCCAAATGTAAATAGACTAGAAATGAAAAGTAGCTATCAAAAAGCTAAAGTTACATATTAATCATGAGTTATAGATATGATAATTTCTCTGGATTTTTATCGAAAACTAAAATGTGGTTGTCAATCTCATTTTGTCACTTTTCCAACTCTAGCCTCCTTTTCACTTGGATGTTTGCATATATAATCATCAGCTGCTTGGCCATTTACCGCCCTCCAACTGTGCATGACAATGCAGCCCCACTGCAGTATCAATATGCAGAGCAATCACACAACCAGGCAGTTTCCTGTTTTATAAGGCAAGTATACAAGGTTATTCAAAAGCAGGGGAGTTTACAATTCTTCATTATCACAGGTATTCACATTTTCATGCTACAAAATCAATCCTGTATTCATTGGTCTAAAATACCAATTCATTTCTGCTGCAAAGCACACTTTATCATGAATATTATCCACATACTAGTCTTGCAAGATGGTGTAAATAGCATAGCAATAATAGGTAGCTCCACTATGAAAAAAAAAGCATGTTGACACTGTTTTTGTTACCTTTACAGTAGCTGAGACTAGGTGAACATTGCAAAACAGTTGAGTAAGACGTGAGAGAATGTTCAAATCATCATCATGTTACAAAACCATTCTCTACAACATCCCTTCACACAACGCTCTTTTACTTAAATGGTTTTCATATACATAGACCAGAACAGAAAGACCCATTTAGATTTTCTTGCAACTTGCCTCCAATTTCATTGCATTCAGCAAGCATTTGTGCAAAATGTGATTAATTGTTACATGTGCCCCTTCCTACCAGGAGTGTCAATTCACCAAATCATCTGCAAAATTCAATAGTGGCAAACAGAAAATTGAAATAACTCATGCATACGTACACTAAATTCATTTGAATTTCAAGTGAGCCCGCTCATGCCTGGTAAATACTACTAGCTGCACACAACCACTACAGGCCATCATCAATGCAGGCTGCTCCATGTCCTGAATGGACTATTTCTCACACCTGTGGCAACAGCTGTGATCCCATCATTCTACACCAGTCAGCTGCCCTGCATAAGAGCCAGGTATCTCTACAGCAGCCTCTCTGAATGCTTCCTTACAGGCTTTACCATTCCTTCTGGACCAACACAGCAGGACGTGAACCCATACAACTGGACACTTTGGTAAACTTTCCTCACATCTTTATTTCATACACTGTTACGAAACATCACATTCATAGTGCCGGAGTCTGGTGATGGTGTAAAAAAAGTAAGAAAGGGTAGGGTGGGGGGTAGGGGTGGGGGGAGAGGTGGGGAAGGCTGGGGTAAGGGGAAGTTGGGAAGTGGAGGGAGAGAGGGAGGCAGCAGAGTGGGCACAGAGGTAGCAATGGGATAAAAATAATGGTGGCAAGGATACTGCAGAGGCAGATGGATGAATGAATGGAGTTTTGCAGCCATTCAGCCTTGGTGGACTATTTAAGGCCACTGATCATGAAAAATCATTTGAGTTGGTTAGAATAGGAATAAGTTATCCCTATTTCCCTGGTAATACGCCTCTTATGAATCCAGTAAGGAGACTCCGTGGGTCAATTCTTATCCCCAACCCAGGAAGGATACATAGCAACAGTGAACAGGCAAAAAAAAGCTATACAAAGCCACCAGGTTTTGTAAAAAGTAGGAGTGATTAATATGCTGGGGACACTGAAAAAGACTGATGGAAAGCTATGATGTGAACTTCAGTCTTCTTGAATGACAGAAGCTGTTTGTGGATCTAAAGCTGGTATACAAAAACGTGAGCGTATTTGAGTAGTACTCTCCTTTCAAATACTAAACAAAATAGTTCAAGTTATAAGGATGTCCACCCTTGATAAATTGCATCTGCTTGTACAGTATGCTTGTACATTTGTGGCATGACCATAATACCAACACAAATTAATGTGTAAACCATCAACACCAATTTCACTTATTTCATACCAGTACCTGTGTAGTAACAACACATGTATGCTATGACATATTCTATACCTGGATGCAGCTGATGTCATCTGCAATAATTCATTACCTTATCTACAGGTATGACATTAACACCCATTGAAAGCTACGCATCACTGAAGTGATAATAGAACCCAGGCACGCATAAAAACCAGATAATTAAATGATATGGAATCACCATATATGATCTTTTCAAACATGATCTCTTTTGCAGAATTCATCATGTCACCATTTTTCTCCTTCAGTCCTTGCTCTTCTAAATCTCTCTAAATCTAACAATCGGAAGGCTATACAAAATTCTGTCTCAGTTGTCAGTGAGAGGCCCTATACAGCTGAGAGCTAATACACTTGATTCAATCTCTCAGCACAACCTGATGTGGTAGAGTGAGCCAGTGTTCAAAGCTTTCCAAACAGACAGAAGTGCAGCCTGCTCAGTTGGGTGGGGCACAAAGAACCTTACATTGCAGCCAGAGGCCATCTTTCCCACACTTTGATTACTACCTGAATACATCTTTCCTCAATTTCCCTTCACAGAGCCAGTGACTATCCAGTCCACATCATGATTCTTGTCTGAACACACCATTTCTCACAGTCCCGGAGTCACATGTTTTTCCCCACTGGGCAAGCAAACACCAAGTCCACATTCTGATCTGGGTCAGAAGACATATGATATTTCCTCACATTCACCCTTACACTCTCTCTGTCATCCATTCTACTATCAATAGGAAATGCATCAAGAGCTGACTGCCAAGTTAAAAATATGGTTCTCTTGGACAGTTTGATCAAACACACTCACACCATCAGAGGAGAAGGACAATGGTGAAATACTATCTTTGGGAACTATACTGCTGGAACATCAAGCAGTGGAATCAAACAGGATTTAGCAAGCAATTGATAGAAAAACAACCAATTCCACTATGCCGCCAAAAGAATCCCACCATTTGGGTTTTGTCGTCGTCTATTTATGCACAAGTTTCTGCCTTCTCCAAATGTTGCGTACATTGCAGAGCAATACCCGGTCTGCTTAACCCATTATGACCGGATGCTACGCGCGTGTTACATCTCCCTTTCAGACCCATTTGACAGTGGTGTACGTCTTGTTTCTAGGAAGTGTAGAAGTGAAGAAACACATTTTTAAATGAATGTTGTCGAGTTTGTGTTTTTCCTTTAAAAACCCTCAGGTTTTAGGAAGCCGTTTTCATCACACGCTGTAGGTCATAATGGGTTAAGTATTTGCACGATTGCCTCGGGCAATGAGATGTTTTCTTTGGGCAAGGTAAAGCCTATCTACATTTGCTTGAACGGGCAACCACAAATATATCAAAAATCCTCCGATATGCTTTTAAATGGAAGCACAAGACGGCTTGAAAACTGTGTCAACACACAATAACACAACTGTGCTGACAGCCTCTGACCTGCCCGTTTAGTTTGCCTGATGTCCATTATGATATCGTATGAAAGTTCAATGCTAGGTACATTTTCATGGTAGGAGTCACCAATATTTATCTGACTAGTGTGATCACTGCAGTGGGGCAAACATTTTTCAGGCCAACGGATTTTGCTTTTGGTTGTGCACATTATGATTATCTGGAATGTGGCTAGCTTTCTTTCACAAGTTGCAAGTAGCACTTTTTAAAATCAGACACACAATAGTGAACTGTGAAGAGGAAAACAAATCACTGAGAACTTGATATTTCGTCACTGATCAGTATGCCATTATCTGGTAAGCATTGTTTGTTTTGTATAAACATGCAAAATTACTGGCTTGAGTTCCTATATTTGGCCTCAGACTCACAATTGCTCACTCAGGACTCGAGCTATTTTAAACTGGAACTATGAAGTCAACACGTAGGTGTGAAGTCCTCCAAACCCCAAGCTACTTCTGAAAATCTTTCTGAAATCTCCCTGACCAAAGAAACACCACACCTCCACTTGACAAGGGAGATCTTCTGTTCTAGTGGCCTAAGTTGCTGGCAACATTCCCTGGAGTGCACAGAACACAGCTACTCTCTCCTACTGCTAGTAATTCTCTGTCCTCACATACATATCACTACATTTCTGTAACAATTCACTTGCTACTATTCCAACTCAGTGAAACGATTTGTCTTCAGCAACTGAATTGATGATGTGGTAGTTTGGGCATTGTTCCCAAGTGGAAATCATGTGGTCAAATCTTCTAGTAAAGGCAACCTTGGCTACCCTGTGATGAAACAATGAGAAAATACTTCATATGTCACAAACACCCGTAATGTCAGAAGAGGGCACCGTTTTCACTCCCATGCCAAAACCTTTGCCCATCTTTTCCACTTCAGTGTTTAAACAAGGCAAGACAAAACTGACACAACTATCTAAGAGAGATAGCACATCACACACACATCCTCTTTCCTTGCCTTGCCTGTCTGCACTGCAAACCATAACACACACCCCCCCACCCCCCCCCCCCAAATCCCCTTACCCCTATGGCCATTTATCAGTCAGTTTTTAATTCCTTCAAACACTACAAAGAGCTCTAATCGAGAAAGGTAAAATTGTGCATGTGTGTTCATGCGTGTACAAGCATATATATGTATACATGCATGTGTAGTTTGTTTTTATAATAACAATTCATGAATGTCACAAACAAACAAACAAATAAAAACCACTGGCGCTGAACCTCCAGGTTTTGGCAACAAAAAAAAAAGAAGATTGGGTTTGAATCCGCAACCTCTCATGAAAAGAGGGGGAAAAAACACACACACACAAAAGCACCAAAAACCAGGTCGAGTTCGAACCCACAACCTCTCGAAAAAAGAGAGAAAAAAAAGTTTCAGCGCAGAATCGAACCTGGTCATGCATGACCAAGAGTCCAATGCTCTACCAACTGTGCCATTGAAAACTGGTATGGATGTAAAGCATTTATAACGACCTTTTCCTAAACCCCCGTGGTTCGTATTTTGCACTGTAAATTGTAGGAAAATGGATGATAGCACGAACTGTTTGGTATTTCATATAGATCTAACCCATCAACGTCAATAATCTTCTCGTAGTACCGCTTTTTGGCGTCTGCTGGTAGATGTTCAACATACAACGAAGCGTTTTGCTGAAGTAGGAAAAGATAACTCTGTTTGACTCGATCTCGATTACGCAACGCATTTTGCCATTCCGTGAAATGACAAAATAAATCACTTTCTTTTCAAACCTCGATTCTGAAAATTTGATACATTCAATCGGACCTAACTTCCAGTAAGTGTGCAAAATGTCAAGGAAATCCGTCCAGTAGTTTTTGAGAAATCAGCCGTTAAGAACTTAAGTCGGAACAGACAGACAGTCACAATGACTGAATGAGACATACAGAAAATATTGTACAATCCTGGACGGCTGGAGTGGTTTATGTCCGGCAACTGGTTTTTGTAGACAGACCACAAACTGTTTGGTATTTCATAGAGACATAGCTGCCAACCTTCCAAAGTTAAAAAGAGTAACATGTGGGGGGTGGGTCCGGGAGGGGGGTACGCCCCCCGTCCCGAATAGCGAGGGTCAGGGGGCGCAGCCCCCTGAAGCTGAAGCCTTTTTTGCAATCTGAAAGGCACATTTCTCATCTCCTGAAAGGAAAACTTATAATAATAATAATAATAATAATAATAATAATAATAATAATAATAATAATAATAATAATAATAATAATAATAATAATAATAATAATAATAATATTAATAACAAGAAGAAAAAGAAGAAGAAGACGAAGAAGAAGAACAAGAAGAAAAAGAAGAAAGCCCATTATATTACAAAGCATTAATTATTTTATATAGATTACTATACACAATACACAAAAGATCAGCTTTTAGCTTACCCAAACTGCTTCATTCTTTTGAATGGTGTTGAATGAACATTGATGCACAGCCCTTCGAAACGCTGAACATTCTCAGTTATACAGGAGTCTATAGCTACACCTTACATTCTTAGAGCCCATTCCATCAACTTCACCCTTCTGCATAATGGACAGTCAAGTTTCATGAATAATACAACACAGTCATGTTTCATGAACAATATAACACAACACAGTCATAATAAAATTCACCTCCTATATCCTTGGCAATGCCCCAAGTTGAGTTTACAGCCTAGTTCTTTTTCACCATCTGTGCAGTCGAGGATTTGGCCTTTTTCAGAAAGTCCTGGCTGAACTTCTGCTCATAGCAAGAGCCACGGAGATTGGCCTTTGCCACCATCATGTTGTTCAGCATGCTGGAGCTAAGTGACCCTCTGAAGTCGGTCTTGTTTTTTCTGGTCTTTTCATGGTCGGCTAGATCGTTTCTTCCTCCGTGAGAAATATTCACCGCACATCTGCATGCAGTACAGAAAGCAAACTTTTCACCTCTTGATGACACGGAGCGGCCCATGGAAACTTTTCCTTGTAAGCCGCAATGTATCGTTGAAATCGTTTCGGCTTCGTATTATTTTTCTCTGCGCTAGTCGAACTCGACGCCATGTTGACTGCAGCCGCTATGCGCATGCGCGAAATTCGCAGAAGAGCTCCCTTCCCGATTCCAGCCAGTAGGCTAGGCCTAGTGCGTTCAAAGGTGGTCAGCTAGGCGCGGAAAACGAGAGCACATAAACTTCACTCGATAGACAAGCGCAACATGTTGAAAGCCAAAGTTGCTTCGTTTAAAATTTCGTTTTTTTTTTTTTTTTTTTTTTTTTTTGGTGAAATCGGAAACCGTATTTTTTTTAGAAAACAACGAAAACGACGACAGATATTAAAAAAAACGATTTTTACGGTTTTTCCGTAACAGTTGGCAGCTATGTAGAGATCTAACCCATCAACGTCAATAATCTTCTCGTAGTACCGCATTTTGGCGTCTGCTGGTAGATGATCGAAGCGTTTTGCTGAAGTAGGAAAAGATAACTCTGACTCGATATCGAGTTGGCTGTTCTGTCAATTGACATCTCAGGGTTTTTTTTCTCTTCGAGTTTACGACCTAAATAAATCACTTTCTGTTGAAGCCTCGGTTCTGAAAATTTGATACATTCAATCGGACCTAACTTCCAGTAAGTGTGCAAAATGCCAAGGAAATCCGTCCAGTAGTTTTTGAGAAATCAGCCGTTGAGAATCGACAGAGAGACATACACACACAATAAATTACGTCACGGTATTGATGATGTCACACATTTCGCAATTTCGCCATTCCATGAATTGAGTATTTGGGGAGGCGCTGTCGAGTGTACGACCTTAAAAAACCACTTTCTCTTCAAGCCTCGATTCTGAAAATTTGATACATTCAATCGGACCTAACTTCCAGTTAGTGTGCAAAATGTCAAGGAAATCCGTCCAGTAGTTTTTTAGAAATCAGCCGTGAAGTGGGGACAGACAGACACACACACAGATAAAGTCTGTAGGACCTCCAGTAAACCTGGAGGGATAAACTGTCATCAAATCACACTCCAAAGCACTTTTGCCATGCAAACCAAAACTTACCCCTGAGGCAGGTCGGGTCTGGTTTTTCTCGGCAAATGGATTGTAGTCATCTAGGGCGCCCTGACCTTGTCCCCGTCCAGCCCCTCCAGCAGCCTGCTGTACTGAGGGGTCCTGTCACAGATATAGCAGTCATCAGGCACTGCCACTGACCATGGCAACAAGGCAGCAAATACACAAAGCAAGGCAGCATCAAGCAATTAAGTTCATGGAGCCATGCAGCGCATCATGCCACATAACTGAGCAGATCTGATTACTGCAGCACCATATCAAAACAGAAATATTACCACAATCCAACTCCAAAAGTTGTAAAACTTAAAAGCAAAATATGACTTCCATCACAGCTAGATGGATGGATGGATGAATGGAGTTTTATAGCCTATCACAAGTATCAGCCTTTGTACAAGTTTCAATTGTAGCTATGTAAGGCCATCAAGCATGAAAATCACTAGAAGAGTTCCAAGTTAGCGAAATTCAAGTCACGATGTCCCTATTTATTCGCCTCTTACGAATCGTGTAGGGAGATGCGGTGGGTCTAGTCATTTAACCCCCAACCCACAGTGGGACCATCACAACTGCAACATTGCAGACATGTCTGTATACAATAGCCAATAGTCATTGAACAAGAAGGGCAAGTTCCAGGCTGAGTAGGACAACAATGAAAGATTCTAATTGACAGCGGCCCAGTGGTAAGATCAATATGACACCACATCCTACTTGATCATTGATGGAATGTTACAGATTTCCCCCACTTGAAGATTTACAATGCTGCCATAACTATTGTGCATCTAGTCCTTTAGGCCTGACTAGTCATCTAAAGTGAGTAGAACAGATTAGGATCAATCAAGTCAACCTTGGGTGGCAATGATTCATACTCGTAAGTCATTGCAATGTATTTCCAAGGGATGCTTCAAATTCTTAAGGCTGGCGGTTCATGAGATGATGCAAAAGGTTAAGTTTCTCACAGGCACCCTTGGATGGACATACTGACAAGACATTGATTAACCAACCAGCTTCCTGGCAGTCATTAACAACAAATAATCACTACTACTACTATACTACTACATCATCATCATCATCATCATCCAGAAGAGGCAATCATCAATTCAGAGGGTTAGACAGCTGCAAGGTGTAGACACACAAACATTAAGAAAATAAGTTAGCAAACCCAGTTCTAGACAAAAATTCAGGTGAACTAATTTGTTGCAACAATCAGACCCATCAAACTCAAAGTCAGTTAATTTGGAGGCCTGATGTTGTAGCAAGCTGACAAGAGCAAGAGCTCAGCTACAAAACTGTGTATACATAACCCCATTACCTATTGTCATTCTTTTCTCAATGGGTGTGCATGTGTGTGTACATGTAGGCATGTGTGCATGTATATATTATAGCATGTGCAATAAGTTTGTGCAAGTGACTGTTATTTGTTTTGTCCCATGTCTGATATTGCATGATATGTCCATCATAAAGTATCACCTCTGCTGCAGAAAGTTGAGAAACACCATCAATCATCCAATGAGTAAGCTACATCCCTCTACCTTTGTGTACACACAAGCTAGACAGCCAATTCACCAGTGCTTGGATGATTTGACTGCATGCATTCTTTCTTTACCATACAGGAACAGTACAGTATCTTTTTAACTACTTTTATCTCTTAAAATATCAGAAAATACATGGGGGTGGGGGTGAAATTTTAAAGCAATTTTCTCAGTAACCAAATGTCAAACCTATCCTTTACAGTCCAGGAACACTTGCCAGGCTGTTCTGCAGCACATATACTTTGCCTGTTAGGGTGTCTGGGAGTCTGTCTGTCATTAGTACATTGTGAATTTTTTTATGTTTTGCCTCTATTGACTAATTTTCACAAGTTCTTTATGTTTGTATTTCTGCTCAACTTCAAGAAAGAGTATGTGTTCAAGGTAGATATCTCTTCTTAATTTATTGTGTTAATGAAGGATCTCTCTCTCTCTCTCTCTCTCCTTCCTGACAACCATGCAGATGACTCTCCGGTAACCAGTGCACCAGCTAACCAACACGAACAAGATAGTGCAATGCACGTCAATTCCATGAATAAAATAAACCGAAAGACATAATGTGCATGGTTTGATGGGTGTGCCAAACCCCTCACTTCCTGGATATTGTGCTCTGCTAGTGCAAGAACATAATCCATGGATTGTTATCCACAGAACTGATAACCTAAAACACCAGAGCACTAATCCAACACGGGTTGACAGATGCCTTGCAGTAAAAATGTTTTCTCATGGTATCTATGAATCGGATGATGAACATGTCATTTGAAGTTTCCAGTTTTATTTCTCTACGATTGTTGTAGAATGTGCTCTTTCATTTGCTTCCTTACCATTGTTAATCCACCAGGGGGAAAAAAAGATGACTTTGAAATGCTTGATGCTGTTTGCAACTAATGATGTCAACTACTATTGCTTTTTTCGTTAGTGTGTTTTCAATTTGTTGGTATTTGTTCTACAATTAGGGGCTTGTATTGAATACATAATTACATCCTCAGCTGAGCAGATTGTTTGCACTGATTTTGCCTTGTCATTTTGTGACAAATTATCTATCTGTATACGGAGTACGTGTTCATGTTTCATCTGTCCAAGATGATGTGGTAGCACCATTCTCTAAGTATCAGGGCTGGACCCCACAATGGCATCAAACCTACATAAAATGTAAAATGTTTGGGAGTATTTTGCTTGTTTATATGTACGTTTGTTGTTTTATTAGTTTGGGGTGAGTGGGGCCTGATGTTGTTATGCAGCCTGTTGGCCTTTATTGTTCAATTCTTAGAGTATAACATTTTGTAAACTACTTTGTTTATGGGAAAAATAAAGAGTCAGTCTTTCTCTCTCTCACTGAGAATGAGGTGGTGAGTGGGTGGGGGTATGGGGGTATGGGGGTGGGGGTGTGGGTGGGTGGGTGGATGGAGGGAGGCAGGGAGGGAGAGAGAGAGAGAGAGAGAGAGAGAGAGAGAGAGAGAGAGAGAGAGAGAGAGAGAGAGAGAGAGAGAGAGAGAGAGAGAGAGAGAGAGAGAGAGAGAGAAGCCCTGTTGGAAAATATGCAACTTTACATGAAAAACAAGGCAAAGTAGGAAAAACCATTTGTGAACAAGAAGGGCAAAGCCCATACGACTCACATGCTTGACCTTGACCTTTACACGACCTTCAGGTGACCTTCAAGGTCAAGGTCAAACAACTAAACCTACCAATGACATCATACACTAAGAAATGCTTTACACATTTTTCCTACCAAAATACATGTGGCCTTGACCCAACGTCAAGGACATCCAAGGTCATGCAACACAAAGCTGTTAATTCAAGACATAGGAAGCACAATGGTGCTTATCGGCACTTTCTACCATGAGATATGGTCACTTTTAGTGGTTCACTACCCCATTTTGGTCACATTTCATAAGGGTCAAAGTGACCTTGACCTTGAGGATGTGACCAAATGTGTCTCATGATGAAAGTATAACATGTGCCCCACATAATTATTAAGTTTGAAACAGTTATCTTTCATAGTTCAGGGTCAAGGTCACTTCAAAATATGTACATGTATACAATCCAACTTTGAAGAGCTCCTGTGACCTTGACCTTGAAGCAAGGTCAACCAAACTGGTATCAAAAGATATGGCTTACTTTGCCCTATATACCATATATAGGTGAGGTATCCAATTTTAAAAACTTCAGAGAAAATAGAGAAAATGTGAAAAATGGCTGGGTTTTTTACAACATTTATGGCCCCTGCGACCTTGACCTTGAAGCAAGGTCAAGTCACTCTGTATGTTTTTGGAGCAAGGTCATAAGGGCAATAAGGCATGTATACATTTTCATTAGCTTTGATACTGTATAAGACGCCACTCTGCCCACTAAAAATTGAAGACCCTGTGTCAGTAGGATGTCCTACTTCTGTAACTTGAATCCAGCAATGAAGTTACACTTATGATTGGGATGTTTAAAATAGAAAACGACATTTCTGACATTTGCACACTTTGCCCGAATTATATTATAAAAGTGTAATTCAGCCATCCCATATTTACATCATGACTCATACTTGGCGCCTGGTTGCGGAATTTTTAACGTTTTTCCCCCTATAATATATATATGCATGAATGATTACATAATACTTTGGTTGAAACATTTCACTTTGTCATTTTTCCTACTTTGGCTTTGTTTTCTCATTCGCAGGGTCACATATGTACTTTCACAGAGTCTGACAGATCTCTTTCTAATGAACACAAAAGCACCTGCTGCTTACTGAATCACCTGACCAGTCCTTGTCCTGCCATGGCCCTTTTGTTTGTTCTTGACCATAACATCGGTCGCTTCAAACTTGAAGTTGTTCATAAGTTCATCAATCTTGAGCAAAAGGACTTACAATGAGATGATGTGACAGTCGATATAGCATGCCTATTCAATACATGACATTAACGATTCAGTTGAATCTTTTCGAAATGAAACTATTCCCATTAAAATAATAAAACTTTCTTGAATAGCAACGTCCTCTCACAAACACGTTCAGCTCGCTGTTACGAAGTGTTGTATATGCCAACACCAAGGAGTACTATATCAGATAGAGTACTCCTTGGCCAACACATACACAGACGTGTTCATGCAAACTTGTTCCCGTAACGATTGTTGTTTAAGATTACTTTGAAAACACTTCAGAAAACGCATACTTTACTGAGTCTCTATTCTCCAGTCACACCATCGTGACCATGCAAAACGGCAACCTGTGCAGGTGAAATGAAGCGTGTAGAAGACTCGTCATTCCAATACTAGGCGGACACCCCTCCCACTGCTCTTGCAAACCGTTGTGGTTGTGTGAACAATCGTTTCCGCAATCGGTCTGCGCTACACGCCAACTCGCTCGAAGGGCGCGTTATGAAAAAAATCAACGAAATACGGAAACCATGTTATCTAGAAACCTATGGACCTTGACAAAAGTATGATTTTACAGCATTCCCTAGTCCAAATGATGCATGTTTGCAATTTGACGTCTGCAACGGTCGAGTGGATGTTACTCACTCAGTTACTGTTAGTTTCTGGTTAATGTTCTGACGTCCTTAACGTCCAGTGCGTGTGTGGGAGAGACGAAAGAAACATTTTATACGACGTGATTCTCAGTGAACGGTAAAACCATCAACCTCCTGCTACCGATCCACACCATTAAGGTAAATTACAGAACCCAAGATCCAACTAATCGAATGTACACCGACATCGACACATACGCACTTACCGCAAACGGGTTGGCCGCCTCTGGATCGGCGAAGGGGTTACTGTCAAAGCCAGACATCTTTCTCACAAGTTGAAATTTCTGCGGTGAAGCAAAACACAGGAACTCACAACCTTATGACCGGGTGGTTCGCTTGGTTCACCTTATTCCATCACCACGTCTAGAATCTGGTGCGAGGAGTTTCTAATATGGCAGATTACTTATGACGCATGCGCACAAGTCAGTGTCACATGAAATTACGTCACTGAACTCACAGATACAAAGTTACAAATGGTAGAATCATACTAAAAACAAACAACATACCCTCCTTACGAAATATGTGAGGTATCAAACGACTAGTGGGCAACAGAAAACACCGATCTCGTGATTTATTAATATTCATAACTCTGCTTCATGTGACTTCCGGTACAGCCATCTTGCTGCCAGCCGGTGGCTGTGACGAAAGCAGTCTGCTAGACATCCCCGAGTGGGCGATCCTTCATCATGTCTGGAAACGGGTTCCAAACGTCCTATGCTAACGAGAAGCCACCCTCTACAGGTAGTGGCGATGCGGATATTTCTAGCGATCCCGCCAGCAGTGGATTCTTCACGACAGACTTCAAGAGGTGTGTCCATTGTTTACATCATATCGAATCGATGGCTTGGGTGATAGATTGATCATTCAATCATACCAATGTATACAAACCTTTCGATTATACCATGTGTTGAGTTTCAGGTGTGCATGTGCATTTTTCCTATGGCTGCAAAAGCATATAATACAAAGTTCGTTACTCTAGAAGCCGTCAAATTTTGCGAGGAAAAGAGATTGTAGGAAGTTCCTACATTTCCTCAGGCTCAGTCACTCGAGCAGAACAACACATTTTATGTCAATGTTATCACCCCCCAAGATCTACTTGCACTTAATTCTATTTCTAACACAGGAGAAATCTACTTGGAAGAAAGAGTAGCTGTTGAAAACGCATTCATGTCTAAGTGCCTATGGCGGAAACGATTTTTTGGTTAACTCCCGAGCTGAAATGAATGCATGATCCGTTGTAACACTTAAGGCACCTCCTGACTTGGCCTTCTGGTTCCTTTCAGACACGAGGACTTGAAGGCCATGCTTGACAGCAACAAGGACAGCAGCAAGCTGGAGGCCATGAAGAGGATCATAGGGGTGAGTCCACTGACAACCTGCTGCCCTGCTGAACATCAGGGAAAGCAACTTATATTAACTAGGAACTTGGGAAAGTTTTCAGCTTGCAACTTAGAGTTAGAGGACCTCTGTCACATGCCAGAATGATAATAGCAGTAGTATCCAGTATTTTGCAGTAATAATCATCTTTGCTTCACTTTTGCCTGTACCATAGGTTATTGATAGGTCAAGTATGTAGAGATATTTAGACTAGATGTTAATATTATATAATGTTTGTGGACTGTTGTACTTGTAGGTTGCCAGTTGGTTGGAGTATGTATGTGTGAAGTGTGTTGGTAGTTGGATTGGTAGTAGTAGTACTGGTGGTTATAGTAATATCCAGAGATCAATGGAATAGGGTAGGCATATGAAAAGGGATAAGCAGAGAATAGCCTTGTAATAAACAGTTATGGTAAATTGTAAAGAAAAAGGTGTGGACTGTTTCTTGTTGATAATTTTTAGAGAGAGGAATAAAATTTACCAATTAACCATTTATATATTTTTATTTGCTTTGTGTAAATTTGTTATGACTTTCCAATCTGTGTTTATTTCAGATGGTTGCCAAGGGAAAAGATGCCTCAGACCTATTTCCTGCAGTGGTAAAAAATGTGGTCTCTAAAAATCTTGAGGTGAGTCTAGCAAATGTAATTGTGTGTGTGTGTGTGTGTGTTTGTGTGTGTGTGTGTGTGTGTGCATATGTGTGTGTGCATGTGTGTGTGTATGTGTGTGTGTGTGTATGTATGTGTGTGTGTGCATATGTGTGTGTGTGTGTGTGCATATGTGTGTGTGTGTGTATGTGTGTGTGTGTGCGTAAGTGAGTGAGTGAGTGAGTGAGAGGGAGAGAGAGAGAGTCGTTGATACCTAGCCTTTTTGTGTAAATGTAAGCACTTTCTACCTTGCATTTTATCAGAAAACTTGTCTTGAAAATGATTATGCCTTTTTGACATAGCTGTAGATCTGGAACGAAAAGCTGAAAACCTCTCATGCATTTTACACCAAAAAGAACTAAATGGGGATACACAAGGGTAGAGAGCAAAAAATGGCTTTAAGTCATGCTAGCAGCCAGCCACTTCTGACATTTGGTATTGAAACATGCTATTACAAGAATGCTGGTTTTGCTCCATTCTAGTTCACTAGGGACTTCGCCTACCGGCGAAAGTGTCTCTAGCCCAGTTGACATCACGTGATGGAAGGTTTTCATCCAAAATATGCAAATGGAGGGCGCACAAGAGGCTTGTGGGATAGCCGATCTGCTCCCTGACATATGCCGTTAAAGTAGTTCTAAGACTATTTCGTACAAAACTCTTAACTTACTCTTGTTGAAGCAATAAACAAGCGTTTATTTGATAAAATAAAATGTTTGTGTTGAAATGGAAACAAGTTTTGACTTCTGAATGTTTTCCGTAAAAAGGGAAGAGAAAAATAGTATCAGAACGAACTATTTTTGACGCAATGCTGTAATGCAAAGGGTCAAGTCTATTACGCATTCAGTGCGAACTGTGCCAGAGTCAATACTGACTCGGGTTCACAGAATGGTTTTGCTCATGCTTTTGAGTGTGTGTGTGTGCATGCCTTGTGCAGGTGAAGAAACTGGTGTACGTGTACCTGACTCGCTACGCAGAAGAGCAACAAGACCTCGCTCTGCTCTCCATCAGCACTTTCCAGCGTGCTCTCAAAGTAAGTGTGAATTAACATGTATGAGGAACAGCATAAAAGAACAACATAAATCTGGAGCCACTTCATACCCTTCTTATCAGCTGGAATATGCACGTGGAACTCGCATGCGAAATAAGTTTACATTTAGAATAAACTGTGCAGTGAGGTTGCATTTATACGCGTCTATCCATACTTGTAGTTTGAATATGCAGGTTATGATCCTGTCCAAAAGTTTGGGTAAACTTTGTTCCATCCACTGAATGATCTTCGGAAATTTGATGAAATGATGGATGGAGCTTGATCTGGCATAACCAGCTATGTGTTACACATATTCACAGGACAGAATCTTCTGCAAAGCCCACTTTTGCATCCTTGGAATCACTTTTGCAACAAAAGTGGAAGTTTGAGGTGATTTTGTTGACCATGGTAATTTCATCCCTCTACCTCAATCCAATAGAAATAACATTATTTTGTGCTTGGGGTTAACTTGGCTGGGACGTTGTTTGGTGTGCGTGTTGCAGGACCCCAACCAGCTGATCAGAGCAAGTGCCCTTCGAGTGTTGTCCAGCATTCGAGTCACAGTCATCACTCCCATCATGATGCTGGCAATCAAGGAGTCGGTGATGGACATGTCTCCCTACGTCCGAAAGACTGCTGCTCATGCCATTCCCAAACTCTACAGGTAATTGGCTCGGTGTCTCAGTGCCTCTACCATATTTGATTGGACTGAAATCTGGTGGCTTCCTTTTCTTCTTAGGTACTTGGTAACTTGCGTTCTGAATCCAATATAGTGTATTGATGTGTTCAGATAAGTGTCTGTTCTTATTTTTGAAAGAAAAAAACTGATGTGGAGGTTTAGGTTAGATCTTGCCTTTTGATAATGTTCTGAATGTATTCTGCATTCAAGCAAACGTGGATCTTTAGTTCTGTTGTAAATTGTGTTTGAACTTTTGTTTGGTGCAAACTCAATCTGTAGGGCTGTATGCATTTGAGCTTTTGGTTAGCTAGTTTTAATGTGTTATGTCATTGTGATTCAGCCTAGATCCGGAGACCAAGGATCAGCTGATTGAAGTTCTGGAGCGACTGCTGGGAGACAAAACCACTGTGAGATCCTTATCTCTGATCCCCTTCCATCTCTGTCTTCCATTTGTCTATCCCTGTGTTTATCCCTGTGTTCTAAACTCAGTGTCCCAATCTCTCTCTCTCTCTCTCTCTCTCTCTCTCTCTCTCTCTCTCTCTCTCTCTCCCTCCCTCTCTCTTCCTCTCTCTTCCTCTCTCTCTCTTCCTCTGTCTCTCTCTGTCTCTGTCTCTCTCTCCCTCCCTCCCCCCCCCCCCCCCCCCCCCCCACCTTGCACAGCTTTCCTTTTTGTCCCTATATTCCCTTTTGATGACAACTCCTGACTTCATTCACCCCTCTCACCTCTACTCAGTCAAATCCGCTTTGATCAGTTGACCTTCTGACCCTTGCCACCATGACCTCTGGGAATCCCCCACTTTGAGCCTATACCTTGATTGCACTTCTGATCCTTGCCCCTTTGACCCCAATAAGTTTCCCTCTTTTGACCCAGCCCCATATTGTTTACATGCAGGGATCCCACCACATGCCTTAGGACCTTGTTCCTGGGTCATCCTATCAGCTTTGATCTGTTCCATAGGAAAGTACCATGCATGCACTTGGGCCAGTAGCATCTGCCAATGGATGAGTTAGTGTATATTTCATGAGAGTTATTATGACCTTACATGACATATGTTCATGCTCAAACCAGTCAAAGGAAATAATTTAATTAGCTTTTATTATCATTTTTATGGCGGTTGTGACGATAATGATGATGATGATGATTATGGTGGTGGTGATTCAGCAGCAGCAGCAGCAGCAGCAGCATCATATTATCATCTTGGGGAAATGTTTTTATTTTTTGTTAGTTTTTCACTAGTCTGGCCACTGCAGTGCATGTCTCATCAACAATTTTTTTTCTAGTTGTTGTTGTTGTTGTTGTTGTTGTTAGTACATTAGTACAGTAAATGGTGCTTCTCTCTGCAGCTGGTGGCAGGCAGTGCCATCCAGGCCTTTGAGGAGGTCTGCCCAGAGAGAATCGACCTCATCCACAAAAACTTCCGAAAGCTGTGCAACCTGCTGGTGGATGTGGAGGAGTGGGGACAAGTGGTCATCATCAACATGCTGACCCGCTACTGCCGAACCCAGTTTCTCAACCCCAACACAGCGGTAAGGGACCTTCCAGAAGCTTTTCAGTTCTTTAGCCTCGGCATCTTGCAGCCTCCTGCTCAAGTTTGCTGGATGTGACCCCAAAACTACTATGCCTACAGGAGCCTGCTGAGTAGTGGGCTGTTTTGTTGTAGTGGTGGTGTTTAATTTTTATGTCAGCAGCCATGTTTTTTGTGTGTGTCCAGTGCCATGAACTTTTCTGCTCTCTCTGCCACCAGCATCTGAAACATGATGCTAAGGGTGCCAGCATATCACTGAATGAAACCAAACATAGGTTTTTTTCTGGGTGAGAGCGTATGCATGCATGTGTGTGTGTTAGTGTGTTGGGAGAAGGGGATGGGTGGTGTGTAATGGAATGGAGATTGAGTGAGAAAAGTGCCTGTAGGTTTAGGTCTTGATAATAATCTTTTACAGTATATCCATCCATCCATACACCCCTCCCTCTCTCCCGCCATGGACCTATTTATTACCTCCACCAAGAAGGTTATTGTTTGTTAATTAGTTAATTATTCAGCAAAAAACTCAAAAAGTTCAAAACGGATCCTGAAGAAATTTGGTGGAAGGTCAGGGTGGAAGGTCAGGGTGGAAGGTCAGGGTGGAAGGTCAGGGTGGAAGGTTAGGGTGGAAGGTCAGGGTGAAAGGTCAGGGTGGAAGGTCAGGGTGGAAGGTCAGGGTGGAAGGTCAGAGTTTCATCCAAGGAAGATTCCATGGAATGTTGGAGGTTATCTGTAATAGTGTTTTGGAATCACGACCAAAAGGAATAATGTTTTGCCAATCACAAAGGTTATGTCCTCAAGCCATTGATGACATTGTCACATGCGTCCTACACTCAGAAATGGCTTTCAGTGGTAAAAATGAACTAAACTTCATAACATTAGGCCTGGGTAGCAAAATATCTTGCCTGACTTAATAATACAGACCATGGAAGAGAATGTGTGGCTTTCTTGGTATAGGGTTGCTCTCTCTGAGTGCTCTCTAGTATCAAAGGGAACTGGTTTTGGTTGTAGGTTTCTGTGGGAAAAAAATCCCTAACTGCAAGATAATATATCGTTCCTTCTCATTGTCCTTTGCAGTGATATGCTCTGTGAACATCATCTAATCTTTTTTAATGTAATTCACAGGAGATGGGGGAAGAGGCAGACAAGCCATTCTACGAGGATTCAGACCGTGAAGAGGAGGCAGAGGAGGACGAGGAGGAGGAGGCAAGCAAGGAAGGGAAGAAGAAACCTTACATCATGGACCAAGACCACAGACTGCTGCTTCGACAAGCCAAGCCCCTTCTCAACAGTAGAAATGCTGCAGTATGTAATGTTTATGCTGTTTTCATTTGTAGTGCTGAAAACATTTTGGAGACGGGCCTCACAAGTGGACTGGTCCAAGAAGAGATGTGGAAAAGACAGCAAAGCTGGTGGGCCACACAAGCTGGCAGGCCACAGCACCTGATTGGCTGCAGTTTTGAGAGCTTTTTATAATCTTCAGATTCTACTGTCATTATGTGTGGGATGTACTACTGATTCATAGTGGATGAACCCACCATTATTGCTTGCCCATCAGCTGCTGTTGCCCACCAGCTTGTGTGACCTGCCAGCCTTGCTGTCTTTCCCACACCCCTCTACTTGGACAAATCCACTTTTGTAGCCGGTCTCTGGAACTTTTCCAAATACTTGACCCCTAATATTAGGCATTACACTTTGAATGAGTTAATTTTGGTGAATTTCAACCTAAGTTGATAGTAGGCTGTTCCCAGTGTGTGAAGAAGAGCAGGTACTTTATCCAGGGTTTGAACACCAAGCTTTTTTTAATTAAAGGATAGTGTTTATCTGGAACCTTAGTTTTCAGTGCTTGCAAAATTTTTCACCCACAAGATGAATGAGCATCTCATTTTTGTGCTGAATGATGTGGAACTGAGTGTGTGTGTGTGTGTGTGTGTGTGTGTGTGTGTGTGTGTGTTTGTGTGTGCATGAATGTTTGTGTGCATGCATATGCATGTCTTTGTACATGTCTATGAGCATGCTTGTTTGTTTAAGCTTTCTATGTGTATGCATGTGTGAATTCAAATATATATATATATATATATATATGTGCAAACACCTGAAACACTCTGTGCCTACAGGTGGTGATGGCGGTGGCACAACTCTACTACCATTGTGCTCCCAAGGCTGAAGTGGGCATTGTGGCCAAGTCCCTCATCCGCCTTCTTCGCAGCCACAGGTCAGTCTCTTCCTAGTCCTGCTGCCCTTCCTAGTGGCCAGTGTCAAGATTTTGTCTGTCAGTTAACTATGTTAACTCATTGCTTACGCAGGGATAGCATTAGGAAATTTACCTCTGTACGCAGTGTTTTTTTAAGTTTTCAAAAAATCGTACAAAGTCAAAATTTTGAATAACTGTTTAATATTTGGTACCACAAGAAAGAAAATCTTTTGCACTTTCTAGCTGAAGTGCTGGATAGTTACAATATGCAGTAAGAAAATTGGGGAAATTTGTTTTTTAACACCAGGTACATGCAATTTTGATTTTCTTTTTTTTTACACCTAATGTATTGTACTAATAGTCAAGAGATAGATTTTGCACAACAGTTCTGAAATCAGTATTTCCACATCAAACTATATTGATGAATGATTGACTACAGGATAAAAAAATGCTTGAAAATGATTTTTTTTAGCAAGTCAGAGAGGTGAAATCAGAAAATATACACTTACTCACTGCAATCTGTCTCTGTTTGAATAGAAGAAAAGTCTCAAATGACCTGAGAGAAAGAAGGCGCCCTACTCGGCATAGTCCTCTTTTGTGTGGTACAGTTCATTGGAGGAGTAGAGAAGGTTTTCGGCATCCTCTGCATCCGAATCGATGTCTGTGTCTGCTGTAAAAACCGTTTCTATCTCTTCCTCTCTTTCTGACGTCGACGGCGACGAAGTCAATTCGTCTTCGTTTCAGCCACGAAATCGATTCGTCTTCGCTGTCAGCCACCGCTTCATTCTCGTTGACTGGGACTATTTCTGCATCAGAATCATAAAGATCTTCTTCAGAAGTCCAATATCCACCTAGATCTTCAATATCAGACCCTTCTTCCATCCACACTTCTAATACTTCGTCATTTTCATCACCGCTCGATCACCTTCGAGAACGCGACGCCATGTCGACAAGCGCGTAAACGCGACGTAGGGTGAGCGTAGCTTCTACTACATCTAGCTTTCTCACGGGGACTATACTAAAGAAAAGGTAACTCCAGCGAACACACACTGGTTAGAGAATAAAGAGCTGTACGATTTACTTCCCTTGAAACAGCCACGGAGATAGGAAAAATTCATTACGGCGACCGCAACACGTAGTTGAGCTGCATAGCCAAAGGGTGTTGGCGTCATCGCAACACGTGCTTGCGCTGCGTAAGCAATGAGTTAACCAGTGAAGAAGCAGTACCTAATGTCAGGTGTGGCATTGTTGTGAGTAAGTGGTGGCTCTCCTTTTCTCCAGGTGTCTTTCTAAGTGGCCTTCGCCCAGCATCAGTTTTCTTCTCTGTGTTGATCATGTTGTCCCCTCAAATTACACTACAAATACTTAATTAGGGTTGTAAGATTCCGGTTCTCATGTACTATAGTCACACATGAAACCAGTCAGCAAAGAAATACTTTGTCCCAAACATGCTTATTCATTTGATACATCATCAGAACCATTGCTATTAACTGAATGCCTCCATTATTTTTGTTGTATCATGTGAAGATCTTTTTTAATTGTGTTACTTTGAGCTTTTTCCTTTGTGTGCAACCCCTTTCTTTTCCTCTTTAATTGAGTGAATCTTACTTTTCCATTACAGGGAAATCCAATACATTGTTCTCAGCAACATTGCCACTATGACCATGAAGAGAAAGGTAAGGATAAGAACTCGGGAAGAAAAATGGGAATTGTCCTTGCTGTGGCCTGAGCTCTCTGCTGTGTGAAGATAGAGTGTGTGAGTAAGAGAGAGAGAGAGAGAGAGAGAGAGAGAGAGAGAGAGAGAGAGAGAGAGAGACAGAGACAGAGACAGAGAGACAGACAGAGACAGAGAGAGAGAGAGAGAGATATTGCATGTTTGTGTGTGTGTGTGTTCGTGTCTGTGTGGTATATTAAACTGTGTGTGTGTGTGTATGTGTGTGCATGCATAAATGTGTGTAAATGTGTGTGTACGTTTGAGTGTGTGTGCATGTTTTTGTGTATGTGTGTGTGTGTGTGTGCATGAATGTGTGTAAGTGTGAATGTATGTGTGTATGTGTGTGTGTGTGTGTGTGTGTGTAAATGAGTGAATATGTGTGCACAAATGTGTATATATATAAGTGATGTTCATGTGTTTTCATTATATGGTAAATGAACACTTACAAGAGCACACTTGAATGGAGAGAAGGGTATGCACGTTAAAAAGATATAAGACTGAAAGCTTTGAGGCATCAAAGTGTATTTGTGTTTCAGAAGATTTTTATTGAATGTTGCCTTAGATAATGTGTGTGTGTATTTGTGTGTGTGTGTGTGTGTGTATGTGTGTGTGTGTGTGTTTGTGTGTGTGCGTGTGATCGCGCGCACTTGGGCATGTGTGTTTGGGTGCATGCATACTGGTGGTTGGTGAGTTGCTGGACATTGAATACGTTTGTATATCCAGACAGTATGGTTGCAAGAGTATGTGTGTGAGTGTGTCCCAGTTGATGTATGTAGTCAGAGTATGTGTGTGAGTGTGTCCCAGTTGATGTATGTAGTCAGAGTATGTGTGTGAGTGTGTCCCAGTTGATGTATGGTTGCAAGAGTATGTGTGTGAGTGTGTCCCAGTTGATGTATGTAGTCAGAGTATGTGTGTGAGTGTGTCCCAGTTGATGTATGTAGTCAGAGTATGTGTGTGAGTGTGTCCCAGTTGATGTATGTAGTCAGAGTATGTGTGTGAGTGTGTCCCAGTTGATGTATGCAGTCAGAGTATGGTGTATGGAAGAAGAAATCAAAGCAGAACCAACTTGTGTTGGCTATCTCTCAGGAGAGCGATGGGGAACGTCGGGGCCAGGATGGGGACTTCATGAATGCCCAGGTAGCCAAGTAGTCACCCACTGATCATGCAAGTTGCACTGGAGTGGTGGCTTTCAAGGAACTTGCTCAGCAGTTTCAACTGTTTTTGACTGGCTTTGTTTGATTTGTAAAAATAATTCCTTTTTTTCCCCCAATATGCGTTTTTTTAAATTAAATGTTTGCTGTTTCTTCCAGTTTGCTTGTATTTGAGTGTGTTGCTTCCATTTAACAAACTGATGAGAAGAGTGAGCTTATCTCTGGTAACCTTGGAAGTGAATGCAATCAATTAATTTGCATGGACTTTAGTTGTGTGTTGCTGAAACGGTTGCCATACCTGTGTGAGGAGTACGATTTTGTTTGTTTGGAAAGATGTTGTTGGGGAAATATTTTATATGTTTGATGCAAAAGAAATTCTGTTCTGAGGGGCAAGTTTTAGTTTTTGTTAACTTTGTGTCTGATTTTAAATGAGTTTTTGTGAAATTATGATCTGCCAAGTTTTGATACAAGGACTCTCACATGCTGTTACAGATTGAAAGCTGACCATTGTCAATGCTTCTCCTCTGCTCAAATTGATGAACAGTTCTATTAATTAAACACTTGAACACAAGCCCATCATGATATAACTATAAGTAAAAACTTGACATGGAGTTGGAGGTTTGCTGTGATAGTTTACTCCAATTTATCATTGTTTAGTTGATATGTCAACTATTTCTGTCATTTGTTTGAAATGAACACCGCTTTAGCCTACTGTAAATCTCTGTCTTTTCTTGTGAAAAGGGGGCCACACCAAGGCGTATACAGAATAGTACTCCTCTGTGTGCACACTAACTGTACTTTTCTTGTGAAAAGGGGGCTACACCATACAGAATAGTACTCCCCTGTATGCACACTAACTGTACTTTTCTTGTGAAAAGGGGGCCACACCAAGGCGTATACAGAATAGTACTCCCCTGTATGCACACTAACTGTACTTTTCTTGTGAAAAGGGGGCTACACCAAGGCGTATACAGAATAGTACTCCCCTGTATGCACACTAACTGTACTTTTCTTGTGAAAAGGGGGCTACACCAAGGCGTATACAGAATAGTACTCCCCTGTATGCACACTAACTGTACTTTTCTTGTGAAAAGGGGGCTACACCAAGGCGTATACAGAATAGTACTCCTCTGTATGCACACTAACTGTACTTTTCTTGTGAAAAGGGGGCTACACCAAGGCGTATACAGAATAGTACTCCCCTGTATGCACACTAACTGTACTTTTCTTGTGAAAAGGGGGCTACACCAAGGCGTATACAGAATAGTACTCCCCTGTATGCACACTAACTGTACTTTTCTTGTGAAAAGGGGGCTACACCAAGGCGTATACAGAATAGTACTCCCCTGTATGCACACTAACTGTACTTTTCTTGTGAAAAGGGGGCTACACCAAGGCGTATACAGAATAGTACTCCTCTGTATGCACACTAACTGTACTTTTCTTGTGAAAAGGGGGCTACACCATACAGAATAGTACTCCTCTGTATGCACACTAACTGTACTTTTCTTGTGAAAAGGGGGCTACACCAAGGCGTATACAGAATAGTACTCCTCTGTATGCACACTAACTGTACTTTTCTTGTGAAAAGGGGGCTACACCAAGGCGTATACAGAATAGTACTCCTCTGTATGCACACTAACTGTACTTTTCTTGTGAAAAGGGGGCTACACCAAGGCGTATACAGAATAGTACTCCCTGTATGCACACTAACTGTACTTTTCTTGTGAAAAGGGGGCTACACCAAGGCGTATACAGAATAGTACTCCCCTGTATGCACACTAACTGTACTTTTCTTGTGAAAAGGGGGCTACACCAAGGCGTATACAGAATAGTACTCCTCTGTATGCACACTAACTGTACTTTTCTTGTGAAAAGGGGGCTACACCAAGGCGTATACAGAATAGTACTCCCCTGTATGCACACTAACTGTACTTTTCTTGTGAAAAGGGGGCTACACCATACAGAATAGTACTCCCCTGTATGCACACTAACTGTACTTTTCTTGTGAAAAGGGGGCCACACCAAGGCGTATACAGAATAGTACTCCTCTGTATGCACACTAACTGTACTTTTCTTGTGAAAAGGGGGCCACACCAAGGTGTATACAGAATAGTACTCCCCTGTATGCACACTAACTGTACTTTTCTTGTGAAAAGGGGGCCACACCAAGGCGTATACAGAATAGTACTCCCCTGTATGCACACTAACTGTACTTTTCTTGTGAAAAGGGGGCTACACCAAGGCGTATACAGAATAGTACTCCTCTGTATGCACACTAACTGTACTTTTCTTGTGAAAAGGGGGCCACACCAAAGCGTATACAGAATAGTACTCCCCTGTATGCACACTAACTGTACTTTTCTTGTGAAAAGGGGGCTACACCAAGGCGTATACAGAATAGTACTCCTCTGAATGCACACTAACTGTACTTTTCTTGTGAAAAGGGGGCCACACCAAGGTGTATACAGAATAGTTCTCCCCTGTATGCACACTAACTGTACTTTTCTTGTGAAAAGGGGGCCACACCAAGGCGTATACAGAATAGTACTCCCCTGTATGCACACTAACTGTACTTTTCTTGTGAAAAGGGGGCCACACCAAGGTGTATACAGAATAGTACTCCTCTGTATGCACACTAACTGTACTTTTCTTGTGAAAAGGGGGCTACACCAAGGTGTATACAGAATAGTACTCCCCTGTATGCACACTAACTGTACTTTTCTTGTGAAAAGGGGGCCACACCAAGGCGTATACAGAATAGTACTCCTCTGTATGCACACTAACTGTACTTTTCTTGTGAAAAGGGGGCTACACCAAGGCGTATACAGAATAGTACTCCTCTGTATGCACACTAACTGTACTTTTCTTGTGAAAAGGGGGCTACACCATACAGAATAGTACTCCTCTGAATGCACACTAACTGTACTTTTCTTGTGAAAAGGGGGCTACACCAAGGCGTATACAGAATAGTACTCCTCTGTATGCACACTAACTGTACTTTTCTTGTGAAAAGGGGGCTACACCAAGGCGTATACAGAATAGTACTCCTCTGTATGCACACTAACTGTACTTTTCTTGTGAAAAGGGGGCTACACCATACAGAATAGTACTCCTCTGAATGCACACTAACTGTACTTTTCTTGTGAAAAGGGGGCTACACCAAGGCGTATACAGAATAGTACTCCTCTGTATGCACACTAACTGTACTTTTCTTGTGAAAAGGGGGCTACACCATACAGAATAGTACTCCTCTGAATGCACACTAACTGTACTTTTCTTGTGAAAAGGGGGCTACACCAAGGCGTATACAGAATAGTACTCCCCTGTATGCACACTAACTGTACTTTTCTTGTGAAAAGGGGGCTACACCAAGGCGTATACAGAATAGTACTCCTCTGAATGCACACTAACTGTACTTTTCTTGTGAAAAGGGGGCCACACCAAGGCGTATACAGAATAGTACTCCTCTGTGTGCACACTAACTGTACTTTTCTTGTGAAAAGGGGGCTACACCATACAGAATAGTACTCCTCTGAATGCACACTAACTGTACTTTTCTTGTGAAAAGGGGGCTACACCAAGGCGTATACAGAATAGTACTCCTCTGTGTGCACACTAACTGTACTTTTCTTGTGAAAAGGGGGCTACACCATACAGAATAGTACTCCCCTGTATGCACACTAACTGTACTTTTCTTGTGAAAAGGGGGCCACATCAAGGTGTATACAGAATAGTTCTCCCCTGTATGCACACTAACTGTACTTTTCTTGTGAAAAGGGGGCTACACCAAGGCGTATACAGAATAGTACTCCCCTGTATGCACACTAACTGTACTTTTCTTGTGAAAAGGGGGCTACACCAAGGCGTATACAGAATAGTACTCCTCTGAATGCACACTAACTGTACTTTTCTTGTGAAAAGGGGGCCACACCAAGGTGTATACAGAATAGTACTCCTCTGTATGCACACTAACTGTACTTTTCTTGTGAAAAGGGTGCCACACCAAGGCGTATACAGAATAGTACTCCTCTGAATGCACACTAACTGTACTTTTCTTGTGAAAAGGGAGCCACACCAAGGTGTATACAGAATAGTTCTCCCCTGTATGCACACTAACTGTACTTTTCTTGTGAAAAGGGGGCTACACCAAGGCGTATACAGAATAGTACTCCCCTGTATGCACACTAACTGTACTTTTCTTGTGAAAAGGGGGCCACACCAAGGCGTATACAGAATAGTACTCCCCTGTATGCACACTAACTGTACTTTTCTTGTGAAAAGGGGGCCACACCAAGGTGTATACAGAATAGTACTCCCCTGTATGCACACTAACTGTACTTTTCTTGTGAAAAGGGGGCCACACCAAGGTGTATACAGAATAGTACTCCCCTGTATGCACACTAACTGTACTTTTCTTGTGAAAAGGGGGCTACACCATACAGAATAGTACTCCTCTGAATGCACACTAACTGTACTTTTCTTGTGAAAAGGGGGCTACACCAAGGCGTATACAGAATAGTACTCCTCTGTATGCACACTAACTGTACTTTTCTTGTGAAAAGGGGGCTACACCAAGGCGTATACAGAATAGTACTCCTCTGTATGCACACTAACTGTACTTTTCTTGTGAAAAGGGGCTACACCAAGGCGTATACAGAATAGTACTCCTCTGTATGCACACTAACTGTACTTTTCTTGTGAAAAGGGGGCTACACCAAGGCGTATACAGAATAGTACTCCCTGTATGCACACTAACTGTACTTTTCTTGTGAAAAGGGGGCTACACCAAGGCGTATACAGAATAGTACTCCTCTGTATGCACACTAACTGTACTTTTCTTGTGAAAAGGGGGCTACACCAAGGCGTATACAGAATAGTACTCCTCTGTATGCACACTAACTGTACTTTTCTTGTGAAAAGGGGGCTACACCAAGGCGTATACAGAATAGTACTCCTCTGTATGCACACTAACTGTACTTTTCTTGTGAAAAGGGGGCTACACCAAGGCGTATACAGAATAGTACTCCTCTGTATGCACACTAACTGTACTTTTCTTGTGAAAAGGGGGCTACACCAAGGCGTATACAGAATAGTACTCCTCTGAATGCACACTAACTGTACTTTTCTTGTGAAAAGGGGGCCACACCAAGGCGTATACAGAATAGTACTCCTCTGTATGCACACTAACTGTACTTTTCTTGTGAAAAGGGGGCTACACCAGCGATACAGAATAGTACTCCTCTGAATGCACACTAACTGTACTTTTCTTGTGAAAAGGGGGCTACACCAAGGCGTATACAGAATAGTACTCCTCTGTATGCACACTAACTGTACTTTTCTTGTGAAAAGGGGGCTACACCATACAGAATAGTACTCCCCTGTATGCACACTAACTGTACTTTTCTTGTGAAAAGGGGGCTACACCAAGGCGTATACAGAATAGTACTCCCCTGTATGCACACTCACTGTACTTTTCTTGTGAAAAAGGGGCTACACCAAGGCGTATACAGAATAGTACTCCCTGTATGCACACTAACTGTACTTTTCTTGTGAAAAGGGGGCTACACCAAGGCGTATACAGAATAGTACTCCTCTGTATGCACACTAACTGTACTTTTCTTGTGAAAAGGGGGCCACACCAAGGTGTATACAGAATAGTACTCCTCTGTATGCACACTAACTGTACTTTTCTTGTGAAAAGGGTGCCACACCAAGGCGTATACAGAATAGTACTCCTCTGTATGCACACTAACTGTACTTTTCTTGTGAAAAGGGGCCACACCAAGGGTATACAGAATAGTACTCCCTGTATGCACACTAACTGTACTTTTCTTGTGAAAAGGGGGCTACACCAAGGCGTATACAGAATAGTACTCCCCTGTATGCACACTAACTGTACTTTTCTTGTGAAAAGGGGGCTACACCAAGGCGTATACAGAATAGTACTCCCCTGTATGCACACTAACTGTACTTTTCTTGTGAAAAGGGGGCCACACCAAGGTGTATACAGAATAGTACTCCCCTGTATGCACACTAACTGTACTTTTCTTGTGAAAAGGGGCCACACCAAGGGTATACAGAATAGTACTCCCTGTATGCACACTAACTGTACTTTTCTTGTGAAAAGGGGCTACACCAGGGTATACAGAATAGTACTCCCTGTATGCACACTAACTGTACTTTTCTTGTGAAAAGGGGGCTACACCAAGGCGTATACAGAATAGTACTCCTCTGTATGCACACTAACTGTACTTTTCTTGTGAAAAGGGGGCTACACCAAGGCGTATACAGAATAGTACTCCCCTGTATGCACACTAACTGTACTTTTCTTGTGAAAAGGGGGCCACACCAAGGCGTATACAGAATAGTACTCCCCTGTATGCACACTAACTGTACTTTTCTTGTGAAAAGGGGGCCACACCAAGGCGTATACAGAATAGTACTCCTCTGTATGCACACTAACTGTACTTTTCTTGTGAAAAGGGGGCCACACCAAGGTGTATACAGAATAGTACTCCCCTGTATGCACACTAACTGTACTTTTCTTGTGAAAAGGGGGCCACACCAAGGCGTATACAGAATAGTACTCCTCTGTATGCACACTAACTGTACTTTTCTTGTGTACGCTGTCTTTCAGGGAATGTTTGAACCATACCTGAAGAGTTTCTATGTGCGATCCAGTGACCCTCTGCATACCAAACTTCTCAAGGTAGAGTTCACGGTCGTATGTGTATTTATCCCGTTAGTCTCTGGGGACCATGGAAAGGGTGTGTTTTGAATTGCACCTGATTTATTTTGGGCAGGGAGTTTCCAGCTGTCTTCAGTGAAAGTTCACTGTTGTCCAGTGTGACTTGTGTTGCCTGTATTTTAAATTTGTTTAAGGGGGGACATGGCGTACAAAAACGGATAAATAGAATTTAAACCATTTCTCAGCAAGTATGAAAGCTATGCTAATGAAATTTCATACAGAATACATTCTTAATCATGTTATGCCGGGAGCATTTTTTTTTGTTACTTGTTCTAAAGTCCACGAAAATTATTTATAAGCGTTAGTAATGCATTTATGATATCTTATTGAGTAATATAGACCTTCATCTTTGTTTAAAATCATTGCTGATCATAAAAAGGTTGTATATTAAAATTTGACGGTGGGGAGAAAATTGGTGCGTTGATTTTTCAGTCAGTTTGCTATAACACATGAACAACTAAGTCTTCAGCAAAAAAAAATTTTGTCTGAATATACCTTGCAGTGAGTTTGTATTCTGTATGAAATTTCATTAACATAGCTTACACACTTGCTGAGCAATAATTTGTTTTCTATTAATCCATTTTTGTACGCCATGTCCCCCCCCCCCCCCCCCCCCCCCCCCCCCAGGGCCGTTCCCCTTCTATTTAGTGGGAGCCATAAAATGAATGCCCTGATTTGCAGCAAAGTAGCTGAGGGACAGCATCAGATCATACCACATCGTGTGAGAACCATTGTGTTGTGTTGGACGCCAGCGCCTATAGCCAGGATACTTCTACAATGTGTGGGACTAGATTGCATGATTCATACATTGATTTATATAGATTCATATAGGTTAATAAAGTGCTGCCCAGGAGAAGAGTTTTAAAAAAAGTGACAACATGTGTTTAGTGTACAATTTCACATATATAACTGTGGTGGGAATTGTCTACTTTTTGTGGAATGTTTGCTGAATTGGTCAGTTATACACTGAGATGTTGTACTTGTCTGATAAACGTTTCCCATGTCATATCCATCCCGTTCTCTCTGCTGACAGCTGGAGATTCTCACCAGCCTGGCCACTGAGACCAACATCTCCACCATCCTTCGGGAGCTGCAGGTAAGGAGAACAGAAATCAATGAGTGAATTACTAAGAGGCAGGGACTGACCAGCCAGAGAAGCTAGTGTCATGGCCACATTAGCATTTCCTCCTCCTCCTCCTCCTCCTCCTCCTCCTCCTCCTCCTCCTCCTCCTCCTCCTCCTCCTCCTCCTCCTCCTCCTCCTCCTCCTCCTCCTCCTCCTCCTCCTCCTCCTCCTTCCTCCTCCTCCTCCTCCTCCTCCTCCTCCTCCTCCTCCTCCTCCTCCTCCTCCTCCTCCTCCTCCTCCTCCTCCTCCTTCCTCCTCCTCCTCCTTCCTCCTCCTCCTTCCTCCTCCTCCTCCTCTTCCTCCTCCTCCTCCTTCCTCCACCACCTCCTTCCTCCACCTCCTCTTCCTCCTCCTTCCTTCTTCCTCCTTCCTCCTTCCTCCTTCCTCCTCCTCCTCCTCCTCCTCCTCATCATCATCATCATCATCATCACCATCATCATCATCATCGTTGCTTATATTGTGCTGTAAAATTTGCTCATATTATTAGGGTGCTGTGCAAATGCTGTGGTGGCATGCAACAAGATTTGCTTTAAAAAAAAATCAAAAGCAGACTTGTGGTTTACTAACCTTGAGGGAGGAATGACAGCATGGTCATATAAACAATTCCCTTCACAGCTAATTGTAAGCTTGTGGCAAAGAAAGTAGAAGAGATGTTTTTCCTATGATACTAATAATACCTTCTTCTTCTCTTTTTTTTTGCTGGTTGAAATAATGAAATATATATGGCTCTGTATGTACTGGCTGAGAAAATCACTGCTTTACGCATGAACATTTCAAATGATTTTTCCCCCCTGATCAGTTACTCTCTGTATGAGGGTCTGTGGTGGCATGCAACAAGATTTGCTTAAAAAAAAATCAAAAGCAAACTTGAGGGAGGAATGACAGCATGGTCATATAAGCAATTCCCTTCACAGCTAATTGTAAGCTTGTGGCAAAGAAAGGAGGAAGAGATGTTTTTTCCTATGATACTAATAATACCTTCTTCTTCTCTTTTTTTTGCTGGTTGAAATAATGAAATATATATGGCTCTGTATGTACTGGCTGAGAAAATCACTGCTTTACGCATGAACATTTCAAATGATTTTTTCCCCCCTGATCAGTTACTCTCTGTATGAGGGTCTTTACTGGTCCCGATTTAAATTTTTGATGTTGTTTTTTGCTAACTATGAAATGATTTGGTGTTGTGTTTTTTTCATGACAGACGTATGTGACGAGTCCCGACAAGGAGTTTGCTGCTGCCACCATTCAGGCCATTGGTCGTTGTGCATCCAACATCTCGGAAATCACCGATGCCTGTCTGAATGGGCTGGTTCACCTCATGTCCAACCGAGATGGTCAGTGCCTTCAGCATGTGTAGTTGTATCACAGCATATTTAGCTATTGGTACATTGCAGTGTTCTGCGCTTTTACTGTGGGGAGACAACTTTAATTGACTATGGAATTATACATGACATTTTTTTCACATCACAGATGACAGTGAATTAAAGAGAGAACTCATTGCAGTTATTTTTTTAAAGCTGTTTTTAAAAAAATCATTTTAGACATAATACACATTAATAGGTACTAGTCCTGATGCCAAGCAGCTCTATCGTTCAAAAGCGTCGGATAGTTGTTTAGACCAAAATGTTTTTGTTCTCATGGGTTAAGGGAATATTCTTTGTTTATATTTTGTACACTATAACTTTCAAATGTATCTAAGTAACGTATGATAATTAAAAGAAGTTGGAAAAAAAACTATGAAAAACGCCTATTTGACGGTACCAGATTCGGAGTTGCGTCCCTTGCATACGAGTTTCTAGCCTAAACAACGGCGCTTGACAAGTGCATTTCGCAATGCTGCGAAGAGATTAATTCTCTAGATTTAGCGAGTTTCACAGAGATTAAGTGGAATACCACCATATGGTCAAGCAAGCAGTGGAGTAGTTTAGACGGCGAAGAACGTGTGATAGCTGAGAAACTTGCTTTACAATCAACGCCTGAAAGTGAAACGCGTTCGTTTCACAAACAAACGAAGAATCGAACAGGCGCAGCGTCGCTTTGAGAAAGGCAAAGCTGCGGGAGCTGTTTCACCGAGGAAAAAAATGAGACCACAAAGACAGAACAGCCGAGAATCGACTACCAGGAGCGAGCATATCCTGTCTCCTGTCTGTATTGTGTGCAGAAAGACAAAGTCTAAAAAATGCAGGCTCCAGAAAAACTAGTACAAGTACGTTGAACGTTAAACTTTCGTTACATTTTAGTAAAAACTAGTTGATTGATTGCCTGATTGATCATTTGAGGTCTATTTACACCATAATCATGTGAGGAAAATAGCGTTGCTTGTTGCACGAAACCAAGTTAAAGGGGCAGCCTAGGGAAAATAAATAATGTCCAAAGAAAGTCAGTAGGTAGGAGGTATATGACCAAAAAAAATGAACATGATCTTAGGCTCAAACAATCCCCAGAATACAGATTTAAGGTACAAAAATGAACAAAGTGGTAAATACGCATAAGTTTTAGTGCGATAATGAGTGCGCAAATGTTGTATTTTATTTTTTAACCAGATTTTGGGCGATAATCTTAGAATGGCGTCTTACCAAAGTGGATGCTAGTAACGATCTTTTTGGAAACAAAATTAACCATGATCTTAACATTAGTTTAACCTGAAATTTGGCAAACAAATAGAGAAATGGATAATCTATACAGCAAACTATATTTTATTAGCAGCTGCCACCGCAACTCTCTGCCATGCACACAACTGTGTGCATGTGTTGGGTGTGTGAACAAACAGTCGGCGTTGGTGGAGGAAGACATGGACAACACAAGTGACACTGACAGTAGTGGTTCTGACACTGAAATGTATTTTGAAGGAGACATTGATTCCATTGATTCAGACTGGGAATGATTTCAACAGTATTGTGTTTGTGTGGAGATTGTGCAACCAAGAGATGTGCAGAAGGATTAGGTGGTGGTGTGTGCACATTGCTACGTATGTTGACTATCAAGGGAGGCAACTCAAATGATTTGAGTAAAACAAGTTTTTTATTCTTAATTAATTGCTTACTAAACCTAAATCACTAACATACTCCAATACATGAATTATTGTAATATTTGAACATGCCTACTTACTTTAGTCGGGGAAAATAAAAAGTTAAAACACAATTTTATTTTTTTTCTTCTTTTTACCTGTTTGCGTGAAAAACGAATTTCAAAAACAGAAAAATCTCATTATTTAGATTCTACCCAAAGTTATAGTATCTCAAAATGTCATGTACTAGGTGTCTTCTTTCAAAATATGTCAAAACATTTTGGTCTAAACTTGTAGCCGACACTTCCTTTTTCTAGGGCTGATAGAGCTGCTTGGCCTCAGGACTATACTGAGCGAGTTTTCGCGTCAACTAAAGTGACTCGAGTCGAACCGGAGATCGCAAAAACTCGGTACGGTACGACCGGAGTGATGTCACCGGTTAACCAAAGTTCAACCTTGGCCCCAGCGTACGTTCACTCCAGTTCCAAGATGGCTGCCATGGCGAAGTGAGAAACCTGCAAATGTTTTTTCACAAAGTTACGGATTGTGAGAACACAATTGTTGTAAATCACTTAACCTTTCAAAAATTAAGGATACTGGGTTGGATACTGTCTTGGTTTTAATGCATTTTATTTTAGCAGTGATGTTTATTTTGGGAAGAAATGAGGTCAACAGGAGTTTGGGTGCGATTTCTGACTGTCAGCAGGGCATGTAACGTTCCAAAGTATGAACCGTTCCAAAGTATGAACCGGAAATCGTCGCAGAGTTATCTGCCCGGCTCTCTCTTTATGCGATTTACCGCTCCTGCACCTGTTCTTCGCATGGAATATATCCCGACAAACGGCGCATTAGTTGCTTTTCGAGTTTTTGTGTTTTTGGTGCATTTGTGTCGTTTAACACATAATGTAGCGTTCAAAAAAGTTTTTTCCCGTGAAAAGCCGTCTCCCCTGCCGGAAATAATATGGGAGTCACCTCCCTGTAGTCTATTTGTAGTCTGGTTTTATAAAACGCGACCGTTGACTGACTTGGCACGCCCGGGGAGTTATGCTAAGATCCGGCCACGTTAATATATGTGCGTTTTGTGACAAACGTCTTGCTCGGCGGTACTGTACTCCATGCACCTTAACGATGCGCGTGATTCGGGTGTAATCTTAAGCTAAACGACGTTCCGAATGTTTCCGACTTCGACCATTTCAGCAGCGCCAATAAACGTTGTTTAGCTTAAGATTACACCCGAATCACGCGCACCGTTAAGGTGCATGGAGTACAGTACCGCCGAGCAAGACGTTTGTCACAAAACGCAGATATATTTACGCGGCCGGATCTTAGCATAACTCCCCGGGTGTGCCAAGTCAGTCAGGCGGAGTGGCGGGTGCCGTCTCTTTTTAGAGTCGAATTATTAAGAGTACCGGGCAGATAAATCTGCGACGATTTCCGGTTCATACTTTGGAACGGTTCATACTTTGGAACATTACAGGGCAGGGATAAAAACCACGCTCCCCCCCACCCCCACCCCCCCGCCCCCCTCCCCAATCGGCCTAAATACATCCCAGCACAGCTTGCTTCTAATTTCATTCAAATTTCAGCCCCAAAACTCAACAGATTGCACAGATTCGTCAATTAATTCTTCACAACAGTAAATTCGCAACACATCAGCCGAGGCTGTCGCCATCTTGTTGCCTGGGTTGCGACTGGACACAACTGAACAGCGTTTCCGCGAAGAAAATAACCAGACATGCGCAGTGACCCTACCGTAGCTAACCCAGGTTCCTCGCGAAAACTCGCTCACTGTATACAGCCGTAGTCTAACAGCCATGATGAAATTGTTTGGAGTTTCATAGCCTGGAAAAAATGCATTTCAGCTCCCAAATCCATAAAGAGAAGTCCAATGTCATGATATCTGATAGAGCAATGTTTACTTCATTCTCTTCATTCAAACCAGGTTGTTGTTTCAGACGCAAGTTTTCCCTGAAATTAGATTTTATTTTAAATAAAAAAATGTTATATAAATTTTTTCATTAAATTTTTTCTTTGAATTTTTTCTTTATATTTTTTCTTTAATTTTTTTCTTTAAATTCTTTCTTTCTATCTTTCTTTCTTTCTTTCTTTCTTTCTTTCTTTCTTTCTTTCTTTCTTTCTTCCTTCCTTCCTTCCTTCCTTCCTTCCTTCCTTCCTTCCTTTCTTTCTTTCTCATTCATTTATTCATTTATTGACTCACATGCGAAGCAAAAGTGAGTCTATGTACTGAGCCGTGTCGTCCGTCCGTCCGTCCGTCCGTCCGTCCGTCCGGGCGTCCGTCCGGGCGTAAAAAACTTAAACGTTGGATTTTTCTCGGAGACTATTAAGTCTATCAACACCAAATGTGGCATGATGGTGTATGATGACAAGGCCTCAAAAAACATACATAGTGACTTGACCTTGCTTCAAGGTCACAGGAGCCATAAATGTGGTCTCAAAAACAGTCATTTTTCACATTTTCCCAATTTTCTCCCACGTTATTGAGAATGGCGACCTTAGCTACAAGTGGTATATAGGTCAAAGCAAGCCCTATCTTTTGATACCAGTTTGGTTGACCTTGCTTCAAGGTCAAGGTCACAGGAGCTCTTCAAAGTTGGATTGTATACATATTTTGAAGTGACCTTGACCCTGAACTATGGAAGATAACTGTTTCAAACTTAATAATTATGTGGGGCACATGTTATACTTTCATCATGAGACACATTTGGTCACATATCATCAAGGTCAAGGTCACTTTGACCCTTATGAAATGTGACCAAAATGGGGTAGTGAACCACTAAAAGTGACTATATCTCATGGTAGAAAGTGCCAATAAGCACCATTGTGCTTCCTATGTCTTGAATTAACAGCTTTGTGTTGCATGACCTTGGATGACCTTGACCTTGGGTCAAGGTCACATGTATTTTTTGTAGGAAAAATGTGTAAAGCATTTCTTTGTGTATGATGTCATTGGTAGGTTTAGTTGTTTGACCTTGACCTTGAAGGTCACCTGAAGGTCAAGGTCATATAAAGGTCAAGGTCAAGCATGTGAGTCGTATGGGCTTTGCCCTTCTTGTTCATTGATATATTCATTCATTCATTCATCATAGCCGTGAAAAATAATTTACTGTCATTTCTTATACCCCAAAACTGTGTTTCTCTGAACAGTGTTGTGCTGTGGATGAGCTAAAGTGAAAGCTACTTATGGTTCAATGCTGCCTCATGTGCATGTGTGAAGGTTTCCATACTATCCCACTCCATTCCACAGAGTCAGTGGTTGCAGAGAGTGTGGTGGTTATCAAGAAACTGCTTCAAATGAGGGTAAGCATTGCACAGTCATGTTATGTCATGACTCTCCTAAGAGTCACAGTGGGGTTTGTGTGTGTGTGTGTGGGTGTCATGGCTCTCACACGCTGTCTTTGCAACGGACCCTGGGTTCATCATTAAAGGCCTGCTTTGATTGAGCTACACTTATGCCTACTTTGCCTTAATAGCTATCCTATCTAACCAATCAGGAAACAGAACTAGACCAAAGCTGTATCCTGATTGGCTATACAATATTGCTATAATGGTGACGTTGGTATTAGCATTGCTTAGTGAAAACAGGCCTTTACAGAGGCTGAAATTCACCAGTGCCTGGATTGTTGCATGATTCTCATACCTTCCTCTGGACTGTTTTTCCCTGCTTTGCTCCAGCTCATACCATTCAGGTATATTCATAATACTTCAAACCAATGCCCCTCACCATCTTTTCCCGCCCATCATTGGGCTTCTAGACTGATTTCACAGAGAGCCACTTGACTTCATTTTGCATTGTTCATAGGCACTTCATCTTCATGTCACTATGTTGTTGATGTCCATATTCATAACCCTTGCTTGATTTCACCAATAATGTTCACCTTTATATGTTATTCATGTAGTTCTTTCTTTTTGTGGGTTGAATCTTTACCTCATTTACCTGTAGGTTATTTTATTTGGTATCCAAATGCCTCCTGAGTTGTTTTATGTCCCTGGTGTATATTTTCTAGTCTGTTGATATTCATTTTTCTCACTTCATCAGATTTGCTTCATATGTCAAAGGCTTTTAAGCCTTCTTCACAGTTTTGGCAAATCTCCTTCCCATCTCCCTGTTTCCTTTCCTATCCACCACACTCATCATTTCTGCACATTTTCTTATCTCTCAACAGATGTTCTTGGTTCTTTACTGCTTCTTTTTCCCCCCCAGCTGTTCTTGTGATTTCTTCACCTTTCCATAAAGTGCTGACTTCATCACCTTTCTAAACATTTTTTGCCCTTCTACAACATTCATTGATTTTCCGTAACTTTCACAACTTCTTTGATAAAAAGTCGACATTTTTGCAGCTTTCATCACTTTTCCACAGATTTTCATAAATCCGTGCAATCATTTGAGTAGTTTGCCTCCACCCAGTCTACTTACCATTCTATCTTCCTCTTGACTAATTGTCATGAGTGTACTGTGCATTGTTGAACACCTCTCTACTTGAGATGATCTTTGTGATGTTACATTGGAATCTCTCATGTGTGACCTGGGGTGAAAGAAGGGAAGATAATCTGGTTGCTCTATAGAGAGATCTCGTAAAGCTGAGTTAGATTTTACATGTCAAAGGGGAGAAGAGACTTGCCATTTTGAAAATTTCTGGTTTGAAATAGAAATGGTTGCAAATGAGAGGCTCTTATTCTGGAAGTTCCACTAATTTGCTGTCTGCTGTTGTTGTTATTGTAGTGCTTGGTAGAAAATATTTTTGTTTCAGAGAAGGTGTTGTCTGATTTTGTGCTATGTTAATCTATATCAGTAGCTTTCCCATAGGGCTATAGCTTTGAGGTGTTATCATTAAACAAATCACACCCACATGAACAAAAACACATACACACACACACACACACACATAAACACACACACACACACACTCACACACACACACACACACACACACATACACTCACACACACACACACACACACACACACACACACACACACACACACACACACACACACACACACACACACACAAATGCATGCATGCACACAAGCACTTGCATGCATGCACACACACAAACACACACACACACACACACACACATGCTCACATGCTCACATGCATACACTCATGGAAACAAACTGATAAAGTGTCAGCCCCAAATCTGGGATGGCTGAATTACAGTCTTTAGTAAAGGGTCCAGTTCATTCATTTGAGCTTGCACCCATTGCAGTAAGAGCTGTGAATCACAGTACCTTTAACTCGTAATGTCATGTTAAGCAATTCCTTTGTCTCCCTCTCAGTCCTGTAAACTTTTTGCAAATTGCAACAAAAATAAATACTTGTTCATGATTCATTAAGAAGTCAATGTGCTATATAAATGGAAAAAAAAAATAACTCACAATAAACACGGACTTTGTAAGTGAATTTTCCATCAGTTTTTAATTCTTAAAAAGTGGAAAAAAATATGGGCTCCTATGGGCGGTATGGGACTGGGTGGTTGTGGGCAGCAATGGACAGCACAGGACATTGAGAGTTAATGGAGTGGCATGTATGTCCAAATCATGAAGGAATACACTCTTATCAGTGAACATTTCCAGGGGTCTATGCCAGAGGGAAAACATGCATCCATAGCAAAGCTGAGACAATGCAGTGAGAAGAATTTCCAAGGAACAATAAGGAATGAGACACAAAGGACTCAATGAAGCAGTATATTGTAATCGATATTAAACATGATATCAAACACACCAAGGACTATCCAAGAGAAGAAAAAAGTGCAAAAAAATAAGGGTTGCGATTCCTATTTGGCATAGGCCCCTATATTCTTGTAAGAAATTACATACCGTCAAAATTTTATTTCCAGTGAAAGATGCTTGAATGCAACTCTTGTCACAAGACTGATAAAGTTGTGCATGCTCTCTGCAAAGAACGTCTGTACATTCAATCCAAAACTCTCTAGAGACCTTTGATATCCTGACTGTGAGTTGTATCTCTTCCATTTTCATGTAGCCTGTGCGAGAAAAGCGACCGGTATTTCATACTTTCATTGGATCCTTTCATACTTTCCCTCTTTGTTGGTCTGGTGGTTTGGGCTGTGGCAGACTTGGTGTGGTACAGTTAGAGTCAGTCCTCTATTGCAGTTAGCTGTAGCCTGACCATTGTAGACTGGACTAACGATGCTTTCTCTCTCCTCTGTACCTATAGTACTTTCTTCTGGGGTAAGTAGGGGATGAAGGGTCTCCATTGTCAAATTGGGAATGAACTTATTGGTTGTTCAGGGCTTTTGCTTGGTGATGTTCATGTATTATGTCTCGTGTCAAGTATGTCTACCTTGTCTTCTCTCTTTAGAAATAGAAAAAAGATGAGCAAATTTTACGTTAAATTGTACCAAAATTTGATGGGTACTGGTTTGACATTGACATCCAACCAAGTCTGCTCAAAACCCTGTTGTCTTTTAAATTTTCTTGATTACAAATTGTGTTTTGCTTCAAATTCTTGTGAATATCTTCGAATTCATCAACCGAATGCACCTGCATTGAGTCATTGTGACTTGAGTTTATCAGAGTCCGTCTCTGTAAAAGAGATTGTTTACACTTATTCTCTACCTCTGATTGATTTCCTTTTGTCTATGATTATAAAAATGTCTTCACCCTTGTTTTTAATTATCTGCATGTAAGTAAATGGATATACATTTTTGTATATGATGGTATCTTTTTCCTGTTTTGCTCTGTTTTTCATATCAGTATATCAAACCGATTTCCATGTTTGACTTGTCAAGGGCTAATGATGTTTGGGTCTGTAAGAAGGGGGAATGTGTAATTGCACCTGAAATTGTCATTCTACAAGTTTGGTTTGGTTCTTGCCTTTTAATTTGTAGTGCTGAACTTCTTCTCTCTTTTTGTTGTTGTTTTTTGTGTTTGTTTTTGTTGTTGTTTTTGTGATGGTCTTAAGTCAAGTTTTGTGCAGGTTAAGTTTGACTAAAGAGATAATACTATGAATCAGGTACATCCAAGTAAGAGGTATAGTGTGAAATTCATCTAAGCAGAATGTTTCCAGAGGGGTACAACTGAAAAACATTTCAGTAATAAAGACTTAACTTCATGGTACACATTGAAATGTTGTGGGTACATGCCAGAACATACAAGTCACTTTTTGATCATTTTTGTGGAAAGGGTCATATCTTGAGATTTAGTGCACACTGTCCAATACCAAAAAAACTATCCTTCTTGCCATCGTTGTTTCACTGCCCCCAGCTATGAGTGTTAGCGTTACCACAAAAGGATGATGTGATCAATCAATTCAGAATGATGAGAATGAGTTCCTCATACAGGCCACACTAGTAGACTCATCCAAGGAAAGGGATCCAAAAAAGACATTGAATATTCGGGAGGGAAAAGACATTTCAAAATGGTGCATATAGGCACTATTTGCTGGATTTTGTCCAAAATTACATTTGCAACAGTCAGCAAGGTAATGCAGCCAGTTTCGAGCATAAATGCCCTCAATCAGATGCTGTGGCCCACCAGCTTGCATGGCCAGCCGGCTTAGTTGTCTTTCCCGCATCCCTCTCCTGGGGCGAGTCCACCAGTGTGGCCCACATGAGGAACTCATTCTGAATGATGAGTTTAAGAGAGCCCACCCCTCCTCCCCTACAACTAGGAATGATATGTGAATGGCAGCAATGGGTGGAGTATTGTGGCATGGGACATTGTATATAAAGATGTGTATGTACACTCATGGAAGGCTGAAAGCAGTCATCAGGTTCAAAGGACTGTAAGAATAGATGCAGGGAGAGCTTAGAGACTTGAATGAATTTTCTGTTGAAGTGATCTGTCAGTGGACAGTTGTGTACAGAATATTATTCATGCATGAGTGTTCACCATGCTCCTGATGCATTCAAGCAAGTCTTTCCATGAAAGAAATAGGTGGTCAACTTCTTTTTGTGTGTGCCAAGACATTTTCTGTAAGCAAAATGTGTGTTGTGTGTCTCAGCCATGTTCCCCTTTGGTTCAGTTCTCTTTTCAGCTTTAGATTTTAGTCTCTTTCTGTCCCCTGCAGATTATCCCAGATCTGCCTGCACTTTTTGTTGCATGTCTTTGTCTAAAGTTGCATGTCTGAAAAGGATCTTCCCTTGCATGCTGTTCAAGTCCGGTGGAATGGTTGCAGCATTAATTACCTCACTGCCCTGTATGCGTAATCAATGGAATAGAGGAACACATTTGTGTTCACATTTATGTTGTTTTGGATACCGTGTCTGGGTTCAGGATTGGCCTTTTTGGAGTCAGTGCATTAGATTGAACTGCTCTGCGTGAATTTGTACACATACACACACACACACACACACACACACGCACGCACGCATGCACGCATGCACTCACACTCACACTCACTCACACTCACACACACACACATACACACACACACACACACACACACACACACACACACACAATCAGTTCATGATTTTACAGAACATTGTGTGTTTATGTGTGTGTGTGTGTGTGTGTGTGTGTGTGTGTGTGTGTGTGTGTGTGTGTGTGTGCATGTGAGAGAGAGAGACTGTGTGTGTGTGTGTATGCCTGTGTGTATGTGTGTGTCTGTGTGTGTGTGTTTGTGGATGAAAGAGAGAGAGAGAGAGAGAGAGAGAGAGAGAGAGAGAGAGAGAGAGAGAGAGAGAGAGAGAGATTACATCTAGTTTTATGACTTCAGAACTCTCTATATTGACCTGAAGAGGGTAGATATTTCTGTTGCCATTGAAAACAAGAGTCATGAGTGCTTATTTAAATTATTATGTCATAAAATAATCTTCGGGTGAATTTTTGCAGTAAAAAAACTTTTTACAATCTCTCAATTCAAAACCAGATTGAAGATTTAAACCAGAAATTTGCAATGACATGAGTTTACCATTCTTTATGTCTAAAGTATATCTCAAGCAACTTGCACCATGCTTTCACTAACGGAATGCTGTCCTCATCAGAACAAGAAATGCTTTTGCTGCAAAAATTAAAATGCTTGTCGTTGTATGCCTCATTTTCCCCTCTTCTTTGTGAGTATACAAATAATAGCTCCATGTGCTTGCACGTGTGTGTGTGTGTGTGTGTGTGTGTGTGTGTGTGTGTGTGTGTGTGTGTGTATATAAGTGTGTGTATGCATACAGGAGTGAGTGAGTGAGACACATAACACACACACATGCACGCACGCAGACACACACACATGCAAATGCATACACACACACACACACACACACACACACATACACACACTCACAGACAGATTGAATTTGATGGATGGATGAAATGATGGACCAACAAACCAACTGACTGACCAGCTAATAGATTGACCAACCAATTTGTGGACCAACTGACCAACCAATAGACAGATGAATGGACCATCTGACTGACTGACAGTTGCCTAACAATCAAGGATACAATTCTCTGTAAAATTAAAGTTAATTCTTACGATAAAGGGTGCATTTGTTGAAGTTCAAACTACGGTATATTGGATTTTTCTTCGTGATTTTCTCTCCTGCATGTTTTGCAAGTTCTTCTTTCTAGCTATTTGACTGTTTCTTTATTTTCTTTCTTCTTTTTTCCCCCTTTCCTTTGTATTGCTTTTAAAACTGCTTTTCTACAGCCACTTTATATTGTGTCATATGATGGATTGAGTGCATGCTGTTTCTCTGCATAGCTGCCGTACAGTCTGCGCTGTATTGTTGGGAGCTGTGTTCTTGATATGTCCTTCAGCTCAGGTGTGTCTGTGCATGAGAATTTCAGTGCATTTAGCACACTTCTTGTCATCATGCCGTTAAACCCATTGATAAGTTAATAAAATATTTTCATATGGTGTCAAGAAATTGAAAAAATGAAATTGACAAAATCTCCTAATTTGTATTTTTCTCTTTATTGACACAGTTAATGATTACTCAGAATGTGTAATGAACTTTTTATTTCTTATTTAAAATCTTATAAGTTTAGATGACATTGCTGGATTCTGCCTGTTATCTGCTTTTCTCATAGACACATGGTGCCTGAGGACATAATTCACTTAATTTTATTTTCATGCTTCTTTACTCACTTTATTGTCGTCCTATAAGTTCACCATACATGTATCCTAAATCTCACCATTGTCTAGGTGTGTGTGTGTGTGTGTGTGTGTGTGTGTGTGTGTGTGTGTGTGTGTGTGTGTGTGTGTGTGTGTGTGTGTGTGTGTGTGTGTGTGCGCACTGCCATTCAGTTTGCTTGCTGAAACTTAAAACATTGCTTGTTCCTTACTAAATAATTTGCTGTAAGCATGCTCAAGGATGATTCGACCAGTAGCATTCATTCTGGATGATACAGCTGGATATGTTCATCAAACGTTGATTCACCAATCTGGATGCCTTTTCTGTCTCTTCAGCCATCTGAGCACAAGGACATCATTGTGCACATGGCCAGAATGGTGGAAAAGATCGCCGTGCCCATGGCTCGAGCTTCCATCCTTTGGCTTATTGGGGAGTACAGTGAGAGGGTGCCCAAAATAGCCCCTGACGTCCTACGCAAGATGGCCAAGTCATTTGTCAACGAGGTAATGGTTTGCGTCTGTAATGCACCTGTGCCTGATGCAAAGCTAAAACTTAGCAGGAGATAGAAAAGTGTGTAGGACTACAGGTTGTTATCTTGGAGTCATGATTCAGCATTCATCTAGAGGGGTATAGAAGTCCCTGCATCAGTGTGTGTCTCATAGACAGCGGCAGTCAGTTTGTCATCTGGCATGGTTGAGGTGCCTCCTTTCTGCAGTGCCTCTGCTGTAGAGCGGGATTGGACATTCTGCCCCAGGTCGTATGGCATCTTAAATCACCACAGTGATGGGCACTGGGAGTCGGGTTGTAGTGTGGCCTCCCCAAACAGTATCAGGAAGTTTACAGCCTGAAACACTTACTGATGGAGACTTTTTAAAGTGACAGTCTACCTTTTTTGTTCCTTTGGGAGTTTCGTGCCCTGATTCTGCACTCTACAACAAGAGGAACCTTGCTTGTTCTCATGCTGCTTTATTTGGTCAGTCAGGGATGGATTTATAATGGACAAGACTGTGGTGGGCTGTCTGCTGCAGATGGAGCCTGGGTAGGAAAGGACAGGCAAACTTGGCACTTGAGGGATGTGAATGTGATTTAGAATTTGTCATGTGTTCAGTTTTTATCATTAGCGGAATTGTGTCTCGTTTCTAACTAGTGATAGTGTTGTTATATTTAGATTTGTTATTATCTGCCTGCCGTGTCTGATAGTATAATTATGTTTAATAACATACCTCTCCTGTCCCTATATGTTATGCTTGGATCATTTCTGACACTGATCACCGCCAGCCAGCATCAAGGAGGTGTTGCTCTGATTATGACTGTCATATAACTTCTCTTTGAATATTGCTCTTTCCACATCTGATGGTGTGATCATTTTCTTTATATGAGCTTGTATGACACCATTCAAATCAGTTATGTATTTATGGTAACTCTCAGTCTCTAATACTTAGATCTTTTCTAATGCTGTGATGACTTTCCTTTCTCTTATATCAGGTATAAGATCTTACTCCAATTATCATTTACACTAATCGACTAATGACTTCTTGGGTGTCTTTGTAGAATGTCATCCTGATCATATTTTGCCCTGCAATATCCTTTTATCTTTCATCATGTAATACCTCTTTTGCCTCATCTTTGGACTGTGAAAACTTTTTATCCAGTGCTGCTATACGTTTTTTATCGTCTACAAGTGTGATGATGATATGACTTACTAGCCTTGTGAGATCTCTCTAGATCTATTAGATCATTACTGACTTAAACTATGAAATCTTAAGTCTGCCACCCAGTCTTGGAAATTATTGTTGCTACTTGAAAACTTTTGGACAGCATCCACTGACCTGAATCAGAGAGGTACAAAGCATCAGAAACTATTTCCCTAAATGAATAACAAAGCATTGACTTAGCAGTCCATGATATCTGCCCCTGGTTGTTGGAACTACCCACACATCTCACAATTGCCTTGCCTTTCAGGAGGACATTGTCAAGCTGCAGATCCTGACCCTGGCAGCCAAGCTGATTATCACCAATCCCAAGCAGACACGACTGCTGTGCCAGTATGTCCTCAACCTGGCCAAGTACGACCAGAACTACGACATCCGTGACCGCTCTCGCTTCCTGCGCGCCCTGGTGCTGCCCGGGGACCGGCCTTCTGCCCTGACCAAATATGCCAAGAAAATCTTCCTGGCCACCAAGCCTGCTCCCCTCCTACAGTCGCACTTCCAGGGTGAGCACCGACTCAAAGTGGAAGTGACCAAGTGTGCAAGTCAGCCTCCTTGGCAGTCTTCTGTCAGTGTGCTGTAGATGTGCTTTGGGCTTGTATGTACTCTGATGAAGAGGGCTGATGACACTGTGGGTATATTACAGCTGTGTTAGATGTCTGGGGCAGTGACTTTGTCACAGCATACTTGCTTGGAGATATTTGATGAGGAAGGTCAGGATACACTTATGTGTTTCACCATGCTTAGAAATCTGGAACCATTCCTACACTAGGCATAATTTTTGGATGTAGTTCCAGGAAAACGCATCATTTTGTTAAAGAAAGATATTTAATGCACTTGTTCATGTTATCTGACATGCAGCTGCTGCCAAAGATATTTTATTTCAGCGTGGTTGTATCTTTGATCTATCAGTGAGGGATACTGCATGTGTTCTGTTGTCTTTTCAAGACTTCTCCGTAGTTTATTCATGTTATATCAGCTGCTGTCTTCACTACAATTTGGTAAATGTGTTTTTAAAATTTCAATCCTAGAAGCAAATTTGGCGGATACTTCTTTTTTTCTTCATGATGTGTTAATGAGGCATGAGGAAATAAAAATTTGACTGGAGTTAGTCAAGTTTATCACATTTTCTTGCAGTGGACAATCATATTATTTGTTTTGATGTCCTTTGGAATGTCATTTGGTATCACCTTTTTGTGTTGCATCCACCAGACCGTGACAACTACCAGCTGGGGTCGTTGTCTCACCTGCTGAATGCCAGGGCCCATGGCTACCAGGAGCTGCCCACCTGGCCTGAGTTAGCCCCAGACCCCTCAGTCCGCAATGTGGAGGTCCCAGTTGCATGGACCAGTGAACGCAAGCCCAGCAGCAAGAAGAAGTCTGAGCCAAGGTCCTTCTACTCAGACGACTCCAGCCCTGAAGGTAAGATGGCCATATTGCTTGTTTTCCTTACTTTTATGACTCCAAGCTTGCCAGTAAGGTGGCCTTGTTAATATTTTTCCTTACTTTTATGACTCCAAGCTTGCCAGTAAGGTGGCCTTGTTAATATTTTTCCTTACTTTTATGACTCCAAGCTTGCCAGTAAGGTGGCCTTGTTAATATTTTTCCTTACTTTTATAACTCCAAACTTGCCAGTAAGGTGGCCTTGTTGATAAAGGTAAGGTGGCCTTATTGATAACCTTTCTTACTTGAATGACTCTAACCTTGCCGGTAAGGTGGCCTTGTTGATATTTTTCCTTACTCGGATGACTCCAGCCCTGAAGGTAAGGTGGCCTTGTTGATAGTTTTCCGTATTTGCATGGCTCCAACCTTGCCAATAAGGTGACCTTGTTGATAATTTTTTTACTTGGATGACTCCAGCCTTAAAGGTAAGGTGGCCTTATTGATAACCTTTCTTACTTGAATGACTCTAACCTTGCCAGTAAGGTGGCCTTGTTGATATTTTTCCTTACTTGGGTGACTCCAGCTCTGAAGGTAAGGTGACCTTATTGATAACCTTTCTTACTTGGATGACTCCAACCTTGCCAGTAAGGTGGCCTTGTTGATAGTTTTCTGTATTTGCATGACTCCAACCTTGCCAGTAAGGTGACCTTATTAAAAATCTTGTTTCCTTGGACAACTCCAGCCCTGAAGGTAAGGTGGCCTTACTGATAATCTTTCTTACTTGGATGACTCCAGCATTGCAGGTAAGGTGGTCTTATTGATAATACTACTTGGACAGTTCCAAATATGAGGGAAAGGTGGCATTTGTTATTGATTCCCTGCTCAGACAATTCAGCTCATGTATTAAGGCTGCAGTAGAATTCCTACACTCAGATGACAAGTCTTGAAGGTAAGGGTGGCTGCATAGAGAATATCTCTGGTCAGATGATTCAGTCCTGAATGTAATATTTATGGTTACACTGATGATTTCTCTTCCCAGATGACTCTTGAGTTGATGCTAGAAATGCAGTTTATTTGCTTTTCTGCCATTTTTGACTCACATGCGAAGCAAAAGTGAGTCTATGTACTCATTTGCTGATTAAAGTGTGACAAGTTAGAGGAATAAGGTGATATTTTAGGATATGACAGGAACATGACTTTAGTGTGATTGCACTGATTTACTCGAGCTGGTCTTCATTATGGTTGATTGATTTGTATTCATCAATATGTGTGCAAGAGATATTAATGGGAACAATTCAATTCTTGAACTTGTCTGGAAATGAATTATAGGTGGATGGAAGAGAGACATTACAAAGCTTATACTTGGAAAAATTTTGATTGGGCAAACTGCAGGGAAAACTCATTCAAATGTCATGCTTTGCTTGAAAGCTTTGTATCACTTCATTGTGTGTTAGTGTTGCAATCGCTGACTGGCTCATTTCTTTTGCAGATGAATCTAGTGAAGAGAGTGGGGAAAGCGACAGTGAGGACGAGGAGGAAGAATCAGATGATAGCGATGAGAGTGAAGAGGAGTCTGAGGAGGAGTCAGATGAGTCTGATACTGACAAAAAGAAGAGCAAAAAAGCTGCCTCTGAAGAGGACGAGGACGAGGAGGAAGAGGACAGTGATAGCGAAGAAGAGTCATCGGAAGAAGAGGAGGACAGCGAGGAAGACAGTGAGGAAGAAGAAAAGCCTCAGCCCAAGAAGGTAGCCACTCCTTGTTCTGTTTATAACATGATAGTGTGATATCAGTCTCTCTTTTCACTAGTATCAGTGTTGAACTTCATAGAAAACATGACATTTCTAATACTTGGATGCTGGGCCTTTTCATGGCACTCTGTCTTACTTGGTAGAATGTTTCATATTCAGCGTTCCAAAATTTTCAGTTTATGAATTTTTGTGAGATACCAGACTTTACAAATACAAAATATTTCACATGCTAATATATGGCTGTGTTTGGAAGCAAAGTGTATTTCCTCTTTGAAAGAGACCAAAATACAGTTTTCCCTTTCTTGCCTGCAGAGTGGTAAGGCACCCAAGGCGTCAGCACCATCTGCCAAGTCTGCCAAGGCCTCCAGTCTGCTGCTGGATCTGGATGACAGTGAGTGCACCCCCAATGGGTGGGGGTAGTAACAGACCCACAGCACCTCCCTATATGATTAGTAACAAGATTGTAACCAGGGAAATCGAGACTTGACTTCCTCCGACTCTAACCAGCTCTAGTGATTGTCATGATCCATCAACGTATGCAGCCTGCTAAGGCTGATTGGCCATGAAACTCACTCCATCCGTTCATTTATCCATTCATTCATTCATTCATTCATTCATTCATTCATTCATTCAATTATTCATTTAATCATTCATTCATTTATTCAGTCAGTCAGTCAGTCATTTATTCATTCTTTCTTTCATTCTTTCATTCATTCATTCATTACAGTGAGGGCCTGCGTGCCTGCCTCATGCAGACCCCACCACACCCAGCATATACCCTTCCACACCACCTCTTACCCTCCAAAACTGCCAACAAGTCCTCCCCCAGTCTCATTTGGACGTGTAGAGATTCTCAGACTGCAAAGACTTGCATGAGCTTGTGGTGACCTGCAAAGATGCAATTGGACTGGAGCAGACTTTCAGAGACCTACACAAATATACAAAGATCCAGGCACATTGAAATCTTCCACGGAAAAGTTTCAGGAATCCTTCCCACTCTCCATCTAAGTCATCCCACCTTCCAACATCCACCTAAAGCTTTTTGTATTTTGTACAAAATGAGCATTTCTTTAAAGCCTAGCTATCATGGATTCTCATCTCTTTTTCACATGATACAAATTTAATCATAGATATCTTTGTATCATCAGGCAGCTAAAATGAATCCATATCATTTTCACAAATCCTCAGTTAACTTGCCCACTTGCTTCAGTGGGACCTTCCAGTGGAGGGGGCAGTGCACCTGTGACCCCTGGTGACCTCTTGACCCCAGTCATGGCCTCTGCAGGAGCCATCACTCCAACCCAGGGAAGAAGCAGTCCTGTTGCCATGGTGAGCGGAAGCCTTTGGTGTTGAGCTTGGGGGGAATCCTGCTGGTGGTGCTCTGGCACCCTCTTTGAGGTTATGAGGAGGACTGTGTTGCTTCTTGACATGTTGAGGACTACAGACAATGCTCGAGATACTAGACTTTTCCCCCCTACTAACTAAAATTTAGCAATACGAAAATAGTGTTCATGAGGAGTGTGTGTGTGTGTGTGTGGGGGGGGGGGTTATGTTTGTGTGTGGGTATGTTTTTTTGAATGTGTGTGTGTGTGCGCGTGCGCATACATGCGTGTACATTTTTTTGTTCTTGCCTATGCTTATAAACTCGCTAACACATCTGACTCCATGCTATTTTTAAATGCGAAATGAAATCGCTCATTGGGAATGGTTTTCCAAGAAATGAGAAGGGTTTATGAAGAAAGATTGCTGTCATTGAAGAACATGTTTGAGACATGACTCCTGCTTGTCTGAATCACTGCTTGCCAATGTCTGTTGCAGTCTGTGCCTGCTGTATCGGTGCCAGCGCGCTGGTTTGAGCATGACTCCAGCTTGTCTGAATCACTGCTTGCCAATGTCTGTTGCAGTCTGTGCCTGCTGTATCGGTGCCAGCGCGCTGGTTTGAGCATGACTCCAGCTTGTCTGAATCACTGCTTGCCAATGTCTGTTGCAGTCTGTGCCTGCTGTATCGGTGCCAGCGCGCTGGTTTGAGCATGACTCCTGCTTGTCTGAATCACTGCTTGCCAATGTCTGTTGCAGTCTGTGCCTGCTGTATCGGTGCCAGCGCGCTGGTTTGAGCATGACTCCTGCTTGTCTGAATCACTGCTTGCCAATGTCTGTTGCAGTCTGTGCCTGCTGTATCGGTGCCAGCGCGCTGGTTTGAGCATGACTCCAGCTTGTCTGAATCACTGCTTGCCAATGTCTGTTGCAGTCTGTGCCTGCTGTATCGGTGCCAGCGCGCTGGTTTGAGCATGACTCCAGCTTGTCTGAATCACTGCTTGCCAATGTCTGTTGCAGTCTGTGCCTGCTGTATCGGTGCCAGCGCGCTGGTTTGAGCATGACTCCAGCTTGTCTGAATCACTGCTTGCCAATGTCTGTTGCAGTCTGTGCCTGCTGTATCGGTGCCAGCGCGCTGGTTTGAGCATGACTCCAGCTTGTCTGAATCACTGCTTGCCAATGTCTGTTGCAGTCTGTGCCTGCTGTATCGGTGCCAGCGCGCTGGTTTGAGCATGACTCCAGCTTGTCTGAATCACTGCTTGCCAATGTCTGTTGCAGTCTGTGCCTGCTGTATCGGTGCCAGCGCGCTGGTTTGAGCATGACTCCTGCTTGTCTGAATCACTGCTTGCCAATGTCTGTTGCAGTCTGTGCCTGCTGTATCGGTGCCAGCGCGCTGGTTTGAGCTGCTGCCAATGTCTGTTGCAGTCCATGCCTGCTGTATCGGTGCCAGCGCGCTGGTTTGAGCTGCTGAACAAGATCAAGGGGAATGGCCTGAGTGTCCGCTATCGTTTCACTCGAACCATCTCCGTCTTCTCCCCCAAGATGGCCTCCCTGGAGTTGTCCGTGTTCAATAATGGGGAGAACCCCATCTCCTCCATCAAGATGGCCAATAAGGTGAGTCTGCCTGGCATGGGCTGCACAGACCTGACCTGACCTGACCTGACCTGACCTGAGCTGACTTGACCTGACCTGACCTGACCTGAGCTGACTTGACCTGACCTGACCTGACCTGACCTGACCTGAGCTGCACTGCACTGCACTGAACTGAATTGAACTGAACTTTATTACAAAGACCATTAGCCAATTTCAAATACAAACTTGAGCTTGACCATTTTTTGCTGTCAGCGGTACTGAACAGTATAATGATATGCATAATGGGGGACATGTTTGCACTTTGTTCACAGAGGGTTTTAAGTTGACGCTACCTTTTGCTTGTTCTGAAAGTTGTTGTGTTGGTTGCTCCATGAGCAAGAATTCCTATCGATTAGAAAGTTGATTCTTTTGTCTATAAAGTGAGTTTCTTATGGTATAAACTTGATTACAGGATGTACATTTGGTTGTACCTAAGCACATTTTAAAAAGTTTTACTTCCTAGAATGGAGGGTTTGTGTGCTTGCATTGTGTTATAGCTCCCATGAAGGAGTTTATGGAAATGTTTAAATCAAGAGCAGTATTTGGCTTTCAGTGCACTGAAAAAATCCTACATGCAAAAGCTTCTTAACAATTTATGAAACTTTACAATTAATTCCTTGCTATGACTGCATTTTCTCTTTTAGTGAATGGGAGTTTGCTGAGTTATTATGGAAAGTGTCCCTTGTGTGGATGCATTCATTTTGTTTGTTTGTTTGTTTTCCCAGAAACTTCAACCGGGAATGGAAATTCAGGAGTTTCCAGAAATAGGTAATGCTTTCCTTCTCTATTGAACTAAGACTGGCATTTTCTGTCTGCATCAAAGCAAGTATGTTTTATACAACAGAACAAAGACACTATCAAACGAAACAGCCAGCTTCTGCAGTTTTGACACAATTTGTCATTTGGCCTCTCTGTGACGTTTAGAAATTAGCGGGAATATCACTTTGGGTAGAATAAAAGCTACAGTGGACTAGTAATAATCGTGTTTTCACATAGTAGTGTCTTTCATGTGTATCTGTATTTAATTTATTCAAAGATTGAAAGAAAGTAGTGCATTACTTTCTTAATCAAAGACACTTTAAGCATAATGAAGCAATAATTCATAGTTGATCAATTTGTTTACATTTGCCAGACCAGTGCGGGAATGTACACGTGATTTTTCAGTGTTGCCATTAGTTTTATTGCAAAAGTTTAGGTGCTGTACTTGTCATCAAGAAGTATTCTTCAGACTGACAAATTAATATTTTAAGTTAGTGATCTTTCATCGGAGAACGAACAGGGCAGCCATCATAAGATAGCGGCTCATTGGAAGTGATGTACCCACTAATCACTGTGTCCGGGACCTCTAGTGCAATTCGATGGAACTGTCGGTCCCGATAGATAGTGCCTTTGAGCAGAAGTTAGGTCATTTTCACATGATGCAGTCCTGATGCCTCCTGTAGCATCATTGGTTGTATGGGGCTGCCTTGCCCTATCCACTGAGGTTGCCTCAAAAGTTCAGGGCTCCTTCTGGTAAGAGAGGCTTGGAACAGCCCCAACTGTTTGTTTCAATGACTGAGTCTGAAGGCCCGATTATTGTCTTGATGATGTATGATGATTAGGTCAGCAAGTTGTTTGATTCAGAAAAGGAGAATGATGTTAGCTAAATGGTTAGCTGATGTTATCTCTGAATAGCACACTTCACCTGCTGTTTAAAAAGATATCAACCATAGCTTTTAAGCATTGAAACCACTGTTATCTACCTCATGCCCAGGTTAGATATTATGTGTTTCAGATATTTAAAAAAAGTTATCACAGTGTATGAGCTGTAGTAATTCAATAACTCTCACTCTAGCTGCCCAGCCTTCTTTTTTATTTGTAAAAGGAAACATTGGGAGAAAATGGGAACTGGTAGACACTCATGTAACTCACTCCCATTTCATTCCAGTTTTTCCCTCTTTCCATTTGCTGGTCTTTTGTATCAAGCTGGGACCTCTCTCTTTTCACTTCCAGCCAGCCTGGGTGTGGGCAGTTCCACCTCGGTGCTCTTTGGAATCAACTTCAATGACACTACACAGCCCGCAACCTTTGACCTGATGGCAGGGGAGTCAGGGTTCACTGTGAGTGTCACATCCCCAGTGGGTGAACTGCTGCAGCCAATCACCTTGTCCGAGTCTGACTTCCTGTCACAGCAAGGTAAGCTGCTCCTCATTGTCTTCCCATTTCATCATCACAACACTCCAAACCCCCTCCTGAAATATTGGTGTCCTTGAATGTTCCTGCCTGAAATTTTTACTGATTGAAACCAATCAATAAAAATTTAAGAAAAATTCCAGCAATATCACAGACATCTCAGCTGATCAACCAATCAAAAGCTTCCTTCTAAAATGCTGTGGCCTGTGTGTTTGAATTCAAAAAGTCCAATCAAATCGGTGAATACAATTGAAACTGAGATGTGCCTCTATTCAGCTCATGAATAAGCTGCCCTACATTTATAGCAAAGTGTGAAAACCTGTTAATTGAATTCATGCCACTCCAAGTAATTTGTGTCAGATGTAGATGACACTGCTTTTGCTACCTTTTAGTAAATCATTAAAGATCACTCTGGATTTACTTTTTGGCAGGCTACTCCTGAGCTGCAATACTTGGAGGAAAACAAATTTTATGGACAGCTATCAAACATTTTCGCAGAGGACCACTGAGCATATAAGCAGCTGTGCATGTAGTCTGAAGCTCCCAACCCCAACCCCCCACCCCCACCCCCACCCCCATCCACCCACACCTACACCTACATATGGCTTTGCTGGATCTTGCTGCTTTGCTGCAAGCACTTGCTCTGGCTAAGTGAATTGTTGTCCTCTGGGATATGTGTCTTAGGGTTACTTCCAGACAATTCTTGGTTGGTCACTTTTTTGACTCACATGCAAAGCAAAAGTGAGTCTATGTACTCACCCGTGTCGTCCGTAAAAAACTTTAACGTTTGACTTTTCTCGGACACTATTAAATCTATTAACACCAAATGTGGCATGATGGTGTATGATGACAAGGCCTCAAAAAACATACACAGTGACTCGACCATGCTTCAAGGTCAAGGTCGCAGGGGCCATAAATGTTTTCTAAAAAACCAGCCATTTTTCACATTTTCCCAATTTTCTCTGAAGTTTTTGACATTGGATACCTGATCTATATTTGGTATATAGGGCAAAGTAAGCTCTATCTTTTGATACCAGTTTGGTTGACCTTGCTTCAAGGTCAAGGTCACAGGAGCTCTTCAAAGTTGGATTGTATACATATTGTGAAGTGACCTTGACCCTGAACTATGAAAGATAACTGTTTCAAACTTCATAATTGTGTGGGGCACATGTCATACTTTCATCATGAGCCACATTTGGTCACATATCATCAAGGTCAAGGTCACTTTGACCTGTATGAAATGTGACCAAATTGTTCAGTAAACAAGGCCATGTAAAGGCGCCGCAGGTGCCTGCATGGAAACAAATCCATGAAAACAAATCTAGATGGTAGTGCCGCAGGCTCCAAACTTATAGGCTCCAAACTTGGTAATGGCAGCTGTCTGCAGGGACTCCAACTGCTTGGCATTGTGAGTTTCCACAAGTTTGCGTTTGCAGTACAGATGGAGAACTGGGCTGTGGTTTTGTTCTCCACTATTCGCTGAAGCAAAGTCAGCAGTGTTGGCTGGTGGTCTGCTGATTCTTGACTTGATGACCCGCACATCCTTCTCAGTGTGGCGGCCTTCTCGCACCCTATTGAGCAACTGAGCAAACTGGCAGTCCTCTTTCTACCGCGTGATCTCTGTCAGCTCAAACATGCTCGCTCTGTCGCTGAGTTGAGTTGGGTTGAGTTGCACAACCTCTGTACATAGTTCACAACACAACCTCTGTACATAGTTCACAACACAACCTCTGTACATAGTTCACAACACAACCTCTGTACATAGTTCACAACACAACCTCTGTACATAGTTCACAACACAACCTCTGTACATAGTTCACAACACAACCTCTGTACACAGTTCACAACACAACCTCTCAGCATGTGAGTCGTGTGGGCTTTGCCCTTCTAGTAGGTGTGTGTGTGTGTGTGTGTGTGTGTGTGGGTGTGTGTGTGTGCGTGCGCGTGTGTGCATGCATGCATGCGTGTTTGTGCAAATAATGGCAGTAAGGTCTGTCTGAAGCCTCCTTCATTTTGGCAAGGAAGGTCAGTCTGTTTGGGTCCATTTGCTGCAAGATACATAAAGATCTCCATGGTTATTCTTGGCCTACACAAAGCACACCGTTTTCCTGCATTGTTACTTAACAAAGCAAGACAATCTATCTCTAGTTTGAGTCTCAAGTAGTTGTAGGTCTACATGGTTTTACTTCCCTGACTAAGTAGTGCAGTCTGCATACATTTCCGTGTGGGCTTTGCAATCTTGCATTTCCTTCCTCCTATGTAGTATTGTTTGGCCTATTGTTACATCGGCCTCTTAAAGGAATGATTCAGTGGTCTTTTTGATAGCATTTCTCTGTTTTCTCATCATTAACCAGTGAAACGGATCCCTGTGCTTTGGTTTCATGGTGATCTTTTCTTGTTTCACGAGGCACACTGGAGTGTTCTAGAGTACTGTTGCCATATCATTTTCAAGGCTTGAAATGAGCTGGATGCTTACAGGACAGAAGCTGATAAAGGTAGTAACGAACGAATGATTTACTGAATAGGCCTCTAGCCTATTTCAATAACATAGTTTGCATATACATACATAAAGGCAGGTGGATATCCGCAACAATGTACAGATTATCAAATTAGCCATCAAGTAAAATTCATTGGATTCCGGTAAGTTTTCAGCACACATTCTACGTTGAAATGCTTTATATAAGAATATACTCGTGGCCCTGCTAACCTTCTCGCTGTAATTACTCAGAAGCGTTTTCAGACAGTTTTCATTGAGTGAAATATGTGGAAGCAGATACCTTTCTCGTAGGTCCTGCAGTGCAGGACATTCCAACAAGAAATGAGATTCATTCTCATCAGTTTCTCTACACAACGGACACGAATGTGTTACATATCTTTGTTTATGCACGTACAAATCTGTAATGCCCATCCTAAATGGAACCAGGACGTCTCTAAACACCTTATCGATACTATACAAGTAATTTTCAACAGCACACTCATCTTTAATTTCTTTATAGAAGAAATATCTATTACTGTTATTTAGATCATATTTTCATCATGAGATAAAAGACTCAATCATTCTATCCCTCAGGTTCTTTACAAAGACACGCTCGTTTTCAGCGCACTGATTCAACCAAACATTTTCGTAATTGAATGTTGCCAACACATCCTGATAAAGGTAGTAGATAAGGTGTATTGAAAAATATTTACTGTTTCGAAGTTAACCTTTGAAGTGTCATGGGGCTGTAATTTCAGCGAAGTTCCCATTCAATGGCCACTCTGCCTGAACTGTTGTGAGCTGTTCCTGTCACAAACTGTTAAAGCATCCAGTTGGACAGGATGGATGGAAAGGAGGAATTGTTTAAAGGCCAGAGCTACTGCAGAATAAGAAAATCAGCTGATATTTGAGCCCTAATAACTTTTTCGGGTTAATAAATGTGTTCTTATTAAAGCAATTTATTGCAACTTTTAAATACCTCTGAGATGGGAAGAATCTGGGCTTATTTATATACCTCTATTAAAGCATTTTTGTACCCCTCTTGAAAAATTCTGGTAGCAAGAGATAAGCTTTAAACAAACAAACAAACAAACAACAAATCTTTGCTTTCATTGAATGAATGTGTGTTTCATAAAGCTTTTGGCACTCTTTACTTTTCAGTCAAATCTTTGGGGAGCATTTTCTCACTCTCTCTTCCATATTTGCTTCAGGTCGCCTGTCTGGGATGAATGATAACACAGTCAGTGCAGACATTGCAGAGGACAACAGGACGCCAGAGGGAGTGTGCCAGTGTGTCTGTAGCTGTGCCAATGTGTTGCCCCTAGCAACCACCACAGACAACACATGGCGATTTGCTGGCAAGACTCTGGGTTCTGGCGCTGTTGTGCTGATCACGGTGAAGCTGTCCGACAGTGGTGCCAAGGTCACCATCAACACGGAGAAAATGGTCATCGGAGCCATGCTGGCCAAAGACGTCAAGGCTGCTCTGGCCAAAGCTCAGTGAATGATGGAGAAACTTGCCAACTTTTCTTTCAGGTCATCCCAAATGAAAGGAACTGGATGTGAATGAGATTTACACCATGTGATCGAGAAGGGAGATTTGAAGAGACTGAACTATAGGGAAGAGGTGATGATTAAATGTGTTTGTGAGGGTATTTTGTTTTGATTCTGTGGCAGAGGATGGGAAAGGTGAATGTTGTTGATCAGATCCCTTTGTGGTGAAGTAATTAAAGTAAGCCACAATTTCCTTAATTGATTTAATTTTCATCTGCCTCTTCTACATAATAGACATAAATCACAGACTAGCTCACACACACACACAGACACACACACACACACACACACACACACACACACACACACACACACACACACACAGACACACACACACACACACACACACACACAGACACACACACACACACACACACACGCACACACACACCTCATTTCTAATCTCAAGTTGGTGTGAAAACATTTTACTGTGACATGGTTTCTGTTCAGTTTGAACTGTCTCTACAGAGGAAGTTAGTATTACAATCCCTCAGAGCACACGGAAATTGAAGTCCACAAAAACAGGGTATGAAATGCTAACGGAACACATGCTATGGTTCCTTGAATGCCAGGATAAGTCTTACATCGAGAGCTTCATAGCTTGATGGCATGGGCTGTTTTCTGGCATCTACATGGTGACAGGCTGTCCCATAGGTGGCTTCTAGTTTCATTCTTCTTGTTACATTCTTCTTGCTACACTAGAGAGGGAGGTACAGGGCAGATAATGACTCGGTAAGGGTCCAGTCCACATACTAAATGGAGATGCTGGATAATGGTTTTATTATGTTTGAGTATTCACACAGACGTCAGCAATGAAAGGCGTTTTGTTTATAAGCACTGCTTACAAAGTTTGTGTTCATTTGTTCTTTTTCTTGTGTATCAGTCATTTGGTGACATTTTGTCATTCCAACAGCACTAAGAAGGTTGAGAGGGACCAGGCATCGAACATATCTAGGATTTGGTTGAATTGTATCTGTAGTGTGCTGTGGAACAAAAAATGTTTTGGTGTGGGAAAAGGTGGCAGTAACAATGTTTGCACTGGACTGAATCTAGAACGATTGGTTGAAACTACAAAAATAATGAACAAGACTTTGCCATCATGCTGTCCTTGAAATCCATCAACATCTGAGGTACTTATATAAAACACGCTGTCATCAAAACTCAGCCGAGACCACCTCTACGCATTAGGCTGGTGACTGGCATTTTCATGTTACTGCTGCTGCTGTAGACAGTTGTCACATGGGTCAGTCTCAACGTCTTCCTTGCTCTGCGTGGTGGCTTGTGTGCTGAGACAGGTACTAGCTGTCGTTACAAGTGCTACTGTTGCCTTCGACTTACACTGCCACAGACTGCTACTGAAATTGCGCTGCCTTTATGCTGATCATACCAAATACTGTGAAAGTATTTGTTCTAATTCATCCATTGAGGAAAGCTTGTCAGGCACTTGTCACAAACTCTTGATGTGATGTTGATATCTTTGTTTGAATTAATTGTGATACAAATATTTACTTTAAAAAGGCAGTTTAAAACTGCACAAATACATGACCATACCATATTGTGCATGATGGTGAATTGAATTGAAAGTATACAGACTGAAAGTGTTGATTTCATGTCACAATCAGTGCTTAGTGCAATAAATGGGAATGAAAAACAAGGGAAGTATTCATTTTGTATGTTGGTGAGTGTGAAAAACTCTGTGATGTTTTCATGCAGTAACTCCAAATTGTGTGTGTGTGTGTTTGCCTATTTGTGCATTTTCACATCTGCAAGGATGCTCAAGCACAAATCTGCACATGAACGTGTTCACGTGTATGCATGTGTGTGTGTGTGTGTGTGTGTGTGTGTGTGTGTGTGTGTGTGTGTGTGTGTGGTTGGGCAAGAAAAAGTTTGAACTTGATGCGGCAGTCATTTGGTCAACCAGATGAGGGCAAGTGAAACACCAGTGAAAACACTGTGCATCATTCATTATACTGCCAATGCCTTCCCTGCCTCCACAGGCCCCCTTTGGGTCAGGGGTCAGAATAGACCCACCGCATCTCCCTATGTGATTAGGAAGATGTGAATATCTAGAGACATCGTGACTTGATTTGTGCTTACTCTGAACTGTTCTAGAGAAAGGACTTACATAGCCTACAAAGGCTGATAGGTCATAAAACTTCATCCATCCATCCCTGCCTCTTCAGTCAAAGAAATCCTTCTTGAACTGAAGCGAGCAGCTGCTGCAACTTACTCAACTAATGATCCTTACTGACGCATGATGACACCTTGTCCCTTGCTGCCAGTAGAATTCCTTGATCCCTTCCAAAGAGTGTTGTAACAGTAAGATTGATGGAATACAAGTTAGATGTCACATCACGTTCTTAGATAATAATTTTTGGGGGAAAACTTTTTAACCTTGGCAGTAGTTTAAGTGCACAATGAAAATCTTGCAATGTACACAAACTGTATACAAAAGTAAAGATTGCACATTTCATCCAGTTTATCTGCATATGTCAACACAAGGCATGATATCATAACGTGATCAGGCATATTCAACATATTACAAGTGCCTGAGAACGTTTCCGCCCTAATCTACTGTGAATAGATACCGTATATCACAAAATAGGGGTTGTGTCAGGGACAGACGATGCAGCTCATCAGCCATTCAAATGCTTGCTCCTTTGCTGTTTTGGTACCTATGCCAGGATTCAAGTCTTTGTGGCAATCTCTAAATCTTGAATTTGTCTCCTCCGCAACATGTTTAGCCCCAGGGAACTGAAACTGCATTACCCTTAGCTAACATGAATCTAGATGACAGTCTTGGAGGTAAGGTGCTCGACTGCAAATCGCCCTCTGTTAGTGACTATGATTTGAAATCCTGAAGTCAGTAGGTGGCACAACAAATCAGATAAATATTCACTGATGCCCATCATGCTAACCACTCCAAAGGATGGCATGCCAGGATCTTACAGAGGCCAATATTCCTACTGCGCCATCTGCCAGTATAATCTTGTGGAAGGCAATGCATTCACTAGCCAATGGATCAAGGAAACATTCCACATTAGACACAAACTCACATGCACAACTTCCAATTTCATATTCATGTGCATGCTTTACCATAACAACGCAACTGCACACAATACTTTGGAGAAACACACAATACACTCAAACAACCCTTCTATTTGCATCGCTCTAACATCCACACTAACAAGAGCACCTGCACTCTCATCATTGAACATTTCAACCTACCCCACCATACACTACACAACCTGAGATGCATGCTGATAGAGAAATCCTACCCCACCATACACTACACAACCTGAGATGCATGCTGATAGAGAAATCCTACCCCACCATACACTACACAACCTGAGATGCATGCTGATAGAGAAATCCTACCCCACCATACACTACACAACCTGAGATGCATGCTGATAGAGAAATCCTACCCCACCATACACTACACAACCTGAGATGCATGCTGATAGAGAAATCCTACCCCACCATACACTACACAACCTGAGATGCATGCTGATAGAGAAATCCTACCCCACCATACACTACACAACCTGAGATGCATGCTGATAGAGAAATCCTACACAGACAGCACTGACAATCAATGAGATGCTTGCTGATAGAGAAATCCTACACAGACAGCACTGACAATCAATGAGATGCATGCTGATAGAGAAATCCTACACAGACAGCACTGACAATCAATGAGATGCTTGCTGATAGAGAAATCCTACACAGACAGCACTGACAATCAATGAGATGCATGCTGATAGAGAAATCCTACACAGACAGCACTGACAATCAATGAGATGCATGCTGATAGAGAAATCCTACACAGACAGCACTGACAATCAATGAGATGCATGCTGATAGAGAAATCCTACACAGACAGCACTGACAATCGATGAGATGCTTGCTGATAGAGAAATCCTACACAGACAGCACTGACAATGGATGGAAGCGCTAAGAGCTTGAAAGATAAACTGATGACAAACAATGCCCCTCTAACATCTCTCAGCAGCCTTACCACCACATGAAGTAAAAGACAGAAAACATTTTGCAAGACATAACACATCCATTGCCCTCAACCTTCAACCTAGCATGATCAGGGCAATGTTACACTTCACTCCCTGCAGGATTTCAACACTGCTTTTACACATGTAAGCCTATTTATTTTCATCACATAATTGTGATAATGTCTCCCTCTTCATCTTTTTCTTATAAAGCTATTATATACATTTATACATATGTGGGTTTACCTCATGTATATATCCAGCCAGCCAGCCATTATCCTGAAGGCACAGCTCCGCCGGGCGGGCTATATCATCCGCATGGAAGTATCACTGGTGCCAGATGGTGTATGGCGCTCTCGCTCAGGGTCACCCCCAAAAACAGTTTAAAGACTGCATCAAGGACAGCCTGAGGTACTGTTCCATTTCTGCAAAAGATCTTGAATGCTGTGCCAAGGACAGAACTGGCTGGCTAACAATCACTCAAAGGGCCTATAAGACCTTTGAAGCAGCTTGAAGGGTATGGGTCACCAACACCAGGGAATGCGGGAAAGCCTCGACGTCCCCCCCCATCGGATTGGACTGGCCAGCCACACTCAGGCCCATCATCAAAGGACTGCACAAGAATGACTGACATCATCAACTCTGATGGTCAACAGATGATCCATCTTCTGAACAAAAACATTATGATGACAATGATGATGATGATGATGATGGTGTTGATGATGACGGTGGTCTCAACACTCTGGACTAGTTCATCAGATATTGATTATTATAGACATACTTGTATGTCCCTAATATTTTTATCCAAACAGAGCTGATAATAAGATTAACGACAAGTTATTAGTTACTAATATTTGTATTAAAGTGCAGCCCATCTCATCCACATACTTATGCTCAGTACTTACCTAACACAGGTTTGACAGATCTCTCAGAAATTTCTAGATGCAAGCAAATCCAATAACCAACAGAAAGCAGTTGTGTCCATCATCAATGTATTTCAGAATTTGAATACAAATGGACATTAACAAAGTCACACACCTCTTGGACAAAACCTCGAAGCATGGTTCACACTCATCAGCAATGCAACATGAAAGCACATCCAATTAGCACAGCACCAAATTACCCATCAGTAATAAACATGACTTTCATGCATAGATCCACTTTCAGAGGGTAGCACAAACAACAAAGTGTGCACTTTTCAAACGTTTTCCTTCAGCATCTAAATTTCTGACAATCTTAAAAAATGGAATGCTGAATGAAAATGTGATAACACAGCTTGGAAGGAAGACAGAATGTCTCTGTCAAATTTCTGTATTCTCTAAACAAGATTATCATAGAGCCCTCGCTGCCTAGATACCTCCCTCATCAGCTGGATTTCTGTGGTCATTGAGCTTTCGGGGCCCGCTCCAGTAGCACATGCACATCCCAAGCAGCACTTCTGTTCCACCGGGAGGTATCTCTCTATTGAGACATCAAGCCTGTTTAGGCCTCATGTGCCTTCTCCAAATCCACAGTGAGGCAGCTTCAGCAGTGTTTTGCAGTTTCTTCAGTACTGAGTTTACCTGCCTCGTCTCTGCACCCAGGCCTCTCAGCAGCCTAACCATGGACCCACCAATGAATCCCCTGCATTAACAAGTAACAAGTTGTTCAGCAGCTAAATCAAGAAGACAGTGAGTCATATCACTATGTGCAGGAAACCAAGCACCTCCACAGTGAAATCTTACATTCTGAAGTTAAACAGTTCCTGGGAAGATTTGTTTTACCATGACTGCATAACTTCTAATCACCAGCCACTCTGGCGGTAATGACCACAACAAGTTTTCGAGTATACAGATCATCCGAAAGAATTACTCTTCTGAACTTCAGACTCATAGGACAAACAGTATGAAAGATTTCTGCTTACTGACAACTATAAACCTTGCATGGTTATAATGTATAATAGCTTACAGTTACAGAGTGGGAAAATTACCTTCATAATCATTGTAATATTCTGCTATTGAAGGACCATCAGCATAATATTTTCTTTTCACAGATGAGCAAAGCATATAATCCTATTTTCTATTCCTTTCCCATTATGATCATCACTTGTTACCCTGTAGGCCTTTACTGGGTTTCAGAGTCAAGACTAGCAAAAGATTAACCTCCTGATATGTTCTTTTTTGTTGTTGGCTTTTTGTCGCGAATTTGCTTATCTAAACTTTCAGGAGTTAAAGGGGCCTTCCCAGAGAACGATGTAATCGTCTCCGGGAGATGTAACCCTGATAAACAAAAATGGTTTACAACTAAACCGACCTCCACTCCTTGGGGGTGACACCACAAACAACAAGCAAAAATCCAAAACTCCAATAAAGCACGGACCACTGAATCAAGTTGAAAACAAATACAAATTTATTCAAGCTAACAAAACTTCCTCTAGCGGCCAAGACCGCTGAGGAAAGGCAGGCTGAATAAAGTGTAACAAAAATAAAGAAAATACTACGCAGGGGGAATCAGGTCAGCAAGCGGAATGATACTCTTCCACTCCTGAAAAGATTCGGGAAAAAGAAACAACAGCAACAGTGGCAGCAGGGGAATAGAGAAACAAAACAAGCAATAACCCCAAAACCTTATCTCAAATGAACGCCTAAGTCACCGGTGACTAGGGTTACAATAAGGTACAAAAAATCAATCTCCAAACTCTGCTCTTTCCCCTGCTATTCCTCAAGAAACTGAAATAAATTCAAATACACAACACCACCACAGTCCCATACACAAAGTTCACAACAAGCTTTGTCAACAGCAAAGCCTCAAAACTCTCCCCTCGACAGAAAGTCAAAAATACCGCAGCACAGGCAGAATGTCAACAAAACGCCTCACTCTCCCCGCTCTCAACGCCACACAGAGAGATCAGGTGCACGCTAGCAAAGACCCCTCCGCCGCATACCTCGGCCACCCCCAAACCCCCTAAGATGGCGGCGTTTCCGGCTGAACGCCCACCGTCAAACATAAACAAAGCGACCTCGCTCCGCTTCAAGCACGACCACGCAATCGCCCTTCTCAGTCCGACCTGAAAATAAAGGAGTTGTCCTCAAACACACCCTAACCAGTCACTATCCCCAGACACAGTTTCCAGAAGTCTCAAAGAACTTTCAATCCACCGACGCACGCGTGGCGTCAAACCGGTGTCCGAGCAAACTTGACCCCTTCCCATGAAACAAGTCCTTTCCCCTCTTGTCCATCATGAGATACGCCCTGACTTACAAATGTCCCACTCAATTCTCCAAGTCAGCAATTTAGTTTAGAGGATGATTCTAAACTAAGGCAGAACACCAAGTTATCAGAGTTAGAGCGACAAATACCATTCTATAGAGAATCAATTGATAAATCACTCTCCCCTCGTCGCATATTCCACCCTGCGACAATATGGCTGCGTTAATACATCGCCTCACTCGCGGATGCACTCGCTAGCGTTCCTCCTCTCACCCCTCTGTCTCTGATACAATCCTCCCTCCCAATTGTCCGAACCGCACCGTGCAGACTTTCTCCCCCCACTTTACCTAAAGTGGATTTCGTTAGACTTTTACTACCGGTCCTGACCTGTCTTAACGAACAAGAAAAACGATACTTGCACCGGCCGTTGGGACTAACGGCCAGACGAAACACTACTGGGTTTCAACCGACGCTCCAGCCTCGCGTCCGGACTTGTCACAGTCGGCGCAGCATTCCCTCGGAGACGTCCAGATGCCACGAACTCCACCCACGTGGGCTCGAGAAGACAGCACTGCAGGGCTCCACCAAGAAGATGCAGCGCTCGTGGAATTCCGTAGACACGAAGATACCAAACGGGAAACGTGGACCAAAAGACGTGTAGAGGATCAGGCGGGCAGCCCACTGCTCCCGTAAATAGTCGATACACCGATAGCAGATACCGCAAGACGACGACGGTATGGCGACGATGATGACGAAGATAAAGATGACACGCAGACGATGATGATGAGCCTAAAACACACAAGGTTTCGCCCCCAATAATTCAACTACCCCATTTCTTTGCGAAGCCCATTCATGCAAGAATTTCAAGTTCGAGTGGCATATTCCGACCCAAATGCCCAACTAGAAATTGCTTCACTCGCTCCCCGCGAGTCAGCTTGAACTCAACGCTTCCTTACTGATAATTTCGATCCCATATAACATTTACACTCAAAATACAATTGATAAACCATTCCCACAGATTTACTTCAGACTTTTAGAGGTATAAATCCCTTATGCTCAGACGGATGACCCCATCCCCATTCAGATTACACAATCAAACACCCCACGTGGTAAAATAATATGGCGGCGGCAATAATCACCTCAGTTCCCAGGCTGTGGTGAAATCCTCAATAATCCCGTCTTAGCCAGCGGAAAACTCCACTTCCCTCCTCGTGTGACCAACTGCTACAGAGTTGGCACGGAGCAAATTCCACCAGGGCGACCAGACTCCGCCCGCCAGCCGCACCATGCAGCTCCCGCGTTAGCGACACCAGGGATGTGCGTCCGCTCCCTCCGTCCAGGGCCGACCCAATGCATCTGCCTAGACCAACGCCACCCAGCTCAGGCGTCCCTTCCTCACGTGATCATTAACCAATCACCAATAGGAAATTTCCCGCCTCTCCTATTCTTCCCCAATCACTAATTGACAAAAGGACGCTATAAGGTACCCCCCTGTCGGCGATCGTGTAAGCCCTGTAGATTCAACTCATACCCCCTTCTCGGAGACCCTCCTCCCCCTCGGGTTCACTCCGGGGCGAAACCATGACACTCCAACATCGGCAGCCACGCCTACAGCGGCAAGCGTGCGAGCACGGACATAGAGAAAAGTCACACACTATCTATATACAAAGGGGATGAATAACCCACATCACCCTTCTTTGTCGCCCATCATGCGACACTTTTTGTCATCTGGAAAAGTTAGAAATCTTTGCTATGTGAAAGCAATGACTATAAGCCCACTGTATCATGCCACATGATAATGTTGACAAATATTGCTGAGAGCACCTTTATTTTTTGTTACTGGACATCAGCATAGTTACCAAGCTCAATAATTCAGCAAGGTGGACCCACTTAAAAAGGAACTTTATTTATGCAGATCCGGCAATATTTTAGCTTTATTTCGAAGAAGAGAAGGAAAAGTCAAGAGCAATTATTATACCAATTAAAAGCTAGAAAGGTTGTGATAAGGTTTGTGATCAAACCTCCACCATCATGTCTCCCTATGAATAAGTAGGGAAATCATTACTTGACTGTATTCTAACTAGTTCAGTGATTTCATGATTAACTGCCTTACATAGCCAACAAAGGCTGATCGGCCATAAAAATGCATTTATTCATTCATTCTGCAGCCATCTGTGAAATGCATTCTGGACAAAAATGTGTATCACCACTACAAGCACTTCACACTGGTTTATCTCTGATAAATTTGTTCAATACACCATGAGCAACACATTTAAAGTTTAAAATATGGATAAAAATAGAATTTTCAACAAAAGTTTCACAAATCTCAATAATATATATTTTAAAAGTAGCTTGTGAAATGTGTTAAAAAAGAAGTAATTATGATAATAATAAACCCTAAAAATATCCATACATTAAGTAATATTGCAGTTGATGCAACCATTAAAAAAGCTTTTCTGACTTCAAAAACCAAAGTGGACTTACTGGGACTATTGACAAAAATGACCTACGACTTATCATAATTGTCATCGGCTTTAAAAGTGCTCTGTGTTTTATCTTCTCATCCTCAGGTCTCTCCTATCTCCTAGGGCAGCAACACTCATGCAGGCACTTCTCAAGATCCATCTTGCCTCTAGCTTTTGACATATATATATATATATATATATATATATATATATATATATATATATATATATATATATATATATATATATATATATATATATATATATATGGCGTTGCTTCGCGAACGAAGATGAGACGATGCTGCTGTTCACATCCACCGCAGACTCGTTGGTGGCTGTAGAGGCCGATGCGGGACCGGCAAGCCCGACCACAGCGGCCGCAGGGGAAGATCCGGCCAGAGTCTAGCATGACGTCCTCTCGGTTTTTTCTCCTCTGGCGCTTCTCCTTTAGTGTGTTCCTGCGGGAGCTCTCCAACACTGCCGTGGCTTTATTGATGGTGTGGCGCCAGGCATCTCTGTCAGCAGCGACGGGGATCGATGTTGCAAGAGATGAGGGCTTTCTTGAGAGAGTTACAGGGCCACAGCGGAGTGGCCTTAGGAAAGTATTTGATACAAGTAAGTAGTAACAAATTAAAATCCAAGGCTACCAGCTGCATATTGTATTAGGCAAGCACCCTGGGGTGCTCCGACCTACTTTCCATTACCTCTAATGCTGCAATGTGGCAAAGCTTGTGCGGGGCCGTTTTCGCATCTTCAGCCCCCTGTGGGAAGGAGGTAAGACTTGACCCACCACCTCTCCCAATGAGATTCATTAGAGATGAATAATTAGAGGACTTGATTTTGTGCTACCAGTCCTTGTGCTTATTCATGACTGATGACCTTAGTCTACCATGGCTGGTAGGCAGTAAAAATTCATTCATTTAATCATTCATTCATAAAAAATTAATGAATTCATTAATTTCTTTAGTTATGCTACTCTGACAGCAAGAAATAATCAACATTCTTGTAAGTTATGGCCTCCTCACATGTGACACATTTCTGGCAACTATACATTTCCATTCAAAATGTTGCACTTGCAAGTGGCAAAATGCATTTCGAGCATGCTCAAACTGGCATTGTTCTGGAAACTAGCCTGTTTCCATAGAAACGCAAGTTCCAAAAGCAATGTTCTGTCTAGCGTCTGCCCAATGGAATCACTTTTTTTTTTCATGTCCGTCACTCTTTTAGACACTCCCCCTGTGGTTCAGGGTAAGAATTGACCCACCGCGTCTTCCTACGCTATTCGTATGAGGCAAATAACTAGAGACACCGTGACTTTATTTACGTTTACTCTGAACTGTTCAGGTACTTTTTGTGCTTAATGGCCTTAAACAGCCTACAAAGGCTGATAGACCGTAAAACACTATCCATCCATCCACCCTTAGATACTCCCTTGAACAGCCAATCAGATGGGTTCCTGCCACTTAGTCGTTAGTGGTAAAGTGTCCAATAACATCCTAATGGCAGCCTCACCATGCTCGATTTGAATTTTCTGTGCCTTCTGCTACATCATCTGTCAGTTGTAGGATGTTCCGACTCCTAAATATGAAATTTCTTGCACAATTCTTCATCATTGTATCTTCATAATGTGTGCCGTTTATTGAAAAAAAAAACCTGTCACCACAAGGAGCGCAGCTGACTTGATCTAGTTCGAATATACCACTATGTCTGGGCAGAGAGTGGAGTTAATAACGGATCTAGGATGCAATTTCACATCTTAGGGCATTTTTCTCGTTTTGTTTGTGGGGAACAAAAGTCATAAGAAATATCACAATATTACTATGAGCATGATATGGGGAAAGTTGGAAAGATGTCTATCACCACACCCATTATAGTATAATTCACGTGGCCTTGAGGATCTCGTTTCAACTACCACCCAGTTGTCTCTGGTTCATTTTCTGGCCGATGCCCTAGTCTGTAATTTAGTTAATATCTCATCCCAGTTCTCATACAGCATTTTACCAGACACAAGGAAATTTCATATCCTTTCTATAAAACTTGCCAGGTTAGGAGGCCCTTACTTCCTGGTGAGAAAACTGAAAGTTTTCCATTTTTTACTGCTAAGCTCTCGGGCTTCAAAACAGAACCTAACTACCTCTGCCATCTTTAAGACCAGAAATCCAGCCATGCTGGATGTGCAAGTGTAGTAATAAGCTGCCAACTGCTGGATTTCATTCTCTTCAAATTATGCATCACATAAACTCTTTTTTTGTGTATCACAGTATAAAAATGTTTTCATTGAGTCATAATTTCACTACCTTTTCATTCAATATCTATCTCACTTTCCAATTAAAATCTTTTTTACTATATTCTGAGAGATGGACACATCCATTAAAATCTCAATGCATATAGCTAAAAACCTGCATTAATTCCATTCATGAGTCCTTATAGTCCTCCTCCTTGCTCAATTTCCTCACACATACACCTCCCAAACAGTGTCGGACACTGCACACACATCACAGTTCCAATTCCTTCTTTCTTTGTAGGAAGTCAGTCTGCTTCCCCTTTTGTTCAATCTCTTTCATTTGTCTTTCCTGAATCCTACTTCCCAGTGTCCTCTTCATTCTGCTTTTGTCCTCGTCAGTCATGCTTCCTGAGCTGTTACAGCTCACTCCGGACAGCACACGTAAGCATGCTGGAACGTTGCGGTCACACTTCTTGTTGAGGATGAATATTGGCACTACAAAGTTTTTCTTCTCTATTGGATACAGACATGATTCTGTCAACGAAACGGCTGTTTTGTAGCTCTCTGCATCGGAGTTGGGGTGGCAAAATCTGTGAGTGATTAGCAAAAATATCCAGGTGGCTTTGCTGAACCACTTGCCGAAGTTGTACACTTCTGTTCGTCCCGATGATGTGCACTCATTCTCAAGGGCGATTTTTGGTGTCAGTCCATTCTCAAACTGGAGGCTGACCAGCTCTTTTTTCACCCTCTCAGCCAGTTGCAAATCATCTTCATGGTGGATGATTACGCCATCAAAAAAATCCTCTTTCAGCTCAGCTGGTAACTTGCTCAGATCCACAGCTGCAACAGAAAGAGGATGTTATAACTTGTTGGGAATGTATTGATCAAACTGCCATTGACCAGGAGCAGCCTATACCTAACTGTTTCTCGGAACCGTCCCCATGAGGGTCGGGGTGAGAACAGACCCACCATGTCTCTCTAGGCGATTAGTACAAGGTAAATAACTAGGGAAATCATGACTTGACTTACCCTTACTCTAACTAGCTCTGGTAACTTCATGGTCAGTGGTTATACATAGCCTCCAAAGGCTGATGGGCCATAAAACTCCATCAGTGCATCCCCTTGTGGGTTGGGGGTAAGAATAGACCCATCAAGTCTCTTATATGTGATTTTTGTCAATAAGAAACAAACACACGACAAACACCAAAATCAAAGTCTTTCGGGCACACGCCCTTCTTCAGTGAACGTTCATTATATGTGATTTTTGTAAAACAAAAAGCGAATAACTAGGCAAATCATGCCTTGACTTGCTCTGACTTTAACCTGCTCTAGTCACTGATCATGGCCAATAGTTCTACTTGGCCTACAAAGGCTGTTTGGCCATAATACTTTGTTCATTTATCCATTTACCTAAGGAGGTTGGTAATAACAAAGCATTTGAAGAAATGCTGCTCCATTTTACAATCCAACATTGACGTAAATTATTCTTATGGGGAAATCTGGTCCTGTAACATTGACAGCACAAATAAATTTATCTGTGCATGAATGATGAGCACTAATCAGAAGTGAGAAACCCTTGTATATTCAAGTTGAATAATATCGGCAAATTCACTCTAGGGAGGCAACTTTATGAAACCAATGAACATTTTCTGACACCATAATGACCCATGAGATATGGCACTTCTTTCTATGTCTTAAGTGCTCTCAAATTCCCTTTTCTCTGCCAGCCGTTTCCTTGTGGGTTGGAGGTTAGAATTGACCCACCATGTCCCCCAACACATTAGTATAGACAGTCAACTAGGGAAATCATCACTTAACTTGCTCACACTTTAACCTGCTCTGGTGAATTTTTTGTGATCATGGCCTAACAAAAGCCTTCAATGGCTGACGGGCTGTAAAACTCTATCCGTCCATCTCCCTGTGGGTTGGGGGCCAGAATTGAGCAACTGCATCTCCCTATGCGATTGAGGAGCAAATAACTAGCAACTTCATAACTTGATTTGCTCTGGCTCTTAACTATTCCAGTGTTTTCTGCTCAATTGCTTTACTTGGCCTACAAAGGCTGATGGGCCGTAAAACTCCATCCATCCACCCATCCTTCCCTCTCAGCAGGAGCCCTGGGGGTTGGGGGTCAGAATAGACCCACCACGTCTCCCTACACTATTCATAATGGGGAATAATGAAGGACATCGTGACTTGATTTGCTCTAACTTGAAACTATTCTAGTTATTTTCATGCTTAATGACCATATATAGCCTACAAAGGCTGATGGGCTGTAAAACTCCACCCATCCTTCCCTCCCAGCAGAGACCAGCAGTGTCTGCTTGGACATCTGTCAAACATGATACCAAACAATCTGAGCTCTGTTGACATCCGCTCTTCATTTACATGTGGTTGGAATGAAGCAATGGGACCACACAGCTCAACACAAGTGAATGCTGCAATGGCTACAATAACTAAAAAGTATTTTAGCACCATTTGTTGGGCCTTGCGTAGCCTTTCAGACTGATGAGCCACATTCATTCAATATGCTGCAATAATTATGATTGTGGAATGGTGAGGTTGCTGCTGCTGCTGCTGCTGCTCATCATGATGATGACGATGATGATAATGATAATAATGATGATGATTACTACAGATGATTACTATTTCATTACTATGAATAGCGGCTATGACGGTAGTAGCAGCAAAGTGACATTTCTAAGTGCAAAAATACACTTGAGCCTAAGCCTTCAACAAATGCAGCACCTAATACTTTGAGACAGTGTACTTGCAAACATGTCTGGCACACCTGTGCAAGAGTCCTCTTCCAGGCTGTTGAGGCGCCAAGGGGCAACACTGTTGCTTCCAGATCCACTGAGTTCCATCTTGCTTGAGTCTGGGTCAGAGTCTGGTTCCTGCTCAAGGTGAGGATGGGGGAGGGGGGTTGATCTGTTGGGATGGATGGAGATTGTAAGGCAAGCATTGAGATCTCACTGGTGAGAGTCTCCATGCTGGAGGGAAGGGGGTCAAGATGAGGGCTGAGAGATGATCCTCCTTGTTCCTCCATCCCCTCAGGGTCCTCACGCACAGGGTTGGAGGTCTGGAAGCTGCAGTTTCCACAAATGAGATCTGGAGGAGGAGGTGATGCCTGGCTTTGGCTGCCAGGGGTGTTTAATCCTGAAGAGTATTCCTCTGAGTTTCCTGTGTCCACATCTGTCATGAACTCCTTCGGTTCCATTAACCTGGATGAACAAGAGTATACATGTATGTGAAGAGTCTGGTGCTTGTGTGTGTGTGTGTGTGTGTGTGTGTGTGTGTGTGTGTGTGTAGTGTGTGTTTGTGTGTGTATGTTTATGCACAAATCTCCCTATATCAGTAGCTTTTTCAGGTGATTCACTTCTAGTGTGTCGTAAGAACATGTTGTGCCCTTAGATGAGAGCATTGCTGCATACAGAGCTGTTGGGTTGAAACACACTGTGAATGTGCGCATGTGCATGTTAAAGCAAGTGTGTAGTGTCATAAATACACAAACCTTCCTCTTTGCTGCTTTAGTTTTTTTTTTAATAATAAAATACATTTCATCAATAAATAAATCAATGACTATATCAACACAAGAATAAGAACCAAGTTGAAAATTGCCTAAGACTTCAAAAGTGTGGGAAAACTCCAGACTAATGTGATATAAAGTTGGGAAGCTGTGGGAGACATGAACACACACAAACATTAGGATGTCAAAGCCTCATAACAAAGTGGCAGAATGGTGTGTGCACATTTAGAGACAAACTTGACCATTTTCAAAACTTTTTCTATAAAATTATTTGGACTGAATCACTGAGAAATCCATTTGACACTAGTTATCAATGTATATATGCACGCACACACACACACACACACACACACACACACACACACACACACACACACACACACACACACACACACACAGATTTGTAAGCATGGGTGTGCTCATCTCCATAAGAACTTCAAGTTTTAAACTTCACACCACTCTAGTACGGAATTCAAAATGGTGTTTTTATTTAAGTTCAAACGCCTAAATATGGAACTCCTCTAACTCAAAACTGCCCAACGCCCCCAACCCCCCTACCGTTCCCTGCAAAGCATACGTTTTGATCAATCAATCTCCTGTTGTCGCCATCATTCATTACTCGTTTGATTCCTCTTCCCCTGCCAGAAAAGACTATCCCATCCCACCCATCCACCTCCTATCCCCACCCACTGCCAACCGGTCCTGATCTTTCACGTGCAGCTCACATTCTACGCCAATCGAAATCCCATCCAGGAAGTGTCGTGTGATCGTGACTAACAGCAGCGGGAAGTGCACTGTGCATGACTGCAAGAACATCGCCCTATCAATTTCAAAGCCACGATCTGGGTCCTGCCAACTCCTGGAATTTCCCTCCATTGCCGTGGGGGGAAATTTGCCTGACACGGGGCATGGACGGGAGACGTCTGGATGCTAACCAGAAGCTACCATCTTTATCCTGGCCAACTTTGCGCTATTATTCGACGAGCTGCCCACGCTTACCTGATACTCGCCCTCGGATCCGATATTTGCGTGTGGACATAATCTTCTGTGAGTGTGAGTGCGACGTCGACAGGTGCCCCATTCAACCTGAATAATGACATTGCGTTTACATGATTTCCCATTGCAGCGGTTCGGTCGCCAGAGCATTGAAATACTTTAGAATCAGTGATGCTGCAAGCTTGTCTTATAGCCATTACCTGTTTATAGACTGGTCGGTGTTTCCCCACGACGTGTTTTCCTTCTGCGCATACGAACAGCACTTTCGATTCGTTATTAAAAGTTGGATCCAAGTATTTTTATGGATAAAATGATAGTCATTTAGAATATATTGACTGTTGGCTGGTTAATCATTTTCAAAATTTTCCTCCTAAATTTTAATCACAATTTGTATTAAAATATAATACAGATTATTGTGACAGTCCTACAAATTTTGTTGACAGCTTTTCGCTCAAAGGCATTTAGATGCTGTTTGAGGGAGTCAGCTTCCTATGACGTACGGAATGCTTGGGGAAGTCCGAATAGGAGCAAATGACTATCAAATGTCGTCAATACCGTGCTTCTGAACCCGAGAGGTAAGAGTTTTAACTTAAGAGGTACTTTTTCTCATTCTTTTTTAACGTTTTAATTCTGTAGAGCTTGCTGTCAACATATGTTATTCTTCTTACGATTTCTTTCCTGGTTCTAACATTCACTACTGAATGGCGAATCGCGGAATATTAGCTCTTCCATTTGCAGTTTAGAACGAAAAGTCGTTGTATGAATGGCGTGCCCTGGATAAGTTTCAGAGTGATGAACCATTGTTCTAAAGATTTATCCAATTTGTTTGAGTGCATACCTAATGTATTTGATCTGGCAAGATTTCACAGCATGTCAAGGAAGATCGGCATGTAACCAAGAAGGTGAAGGTGCTCTACTAGTACTACTAGTTTAGAGGTTTCGATTTAGTTCTCGATCCGCTCGAGCTCAATGCTTCTGCTGATTGAAGGAATTTGATGACAACTTCTACTTACTAATGCTTTCGTTGTGCGTAGTCCAGCTGAAAACGTCTTGAAAGGAATTAGTTTAATTTTCACGTTGTTTGTTTTTCCGATACAATTGAGTAAATAACTTTATGAAAGACGAATTGTTGTATGCATTCCACTTGCCTCATGACATGAGCACATGACCTAGACCCAAGGGAAAAGGCTGTGGCCTGTAAATATGAATATTTATATCTTTTCCTGCAATGAATAGTCTGTTTCTGGGTTGTAGACGACTTTATAGTAGTAATATGTCTTTGAATTGATCTTCCCTGTTTTATTATTTTTTGTGTGTATGTGGTGTTATAGCAAAGCAAGTGCACACACACACACACACACACACACACACACACTTGTGTGCTCACACACATGCTCACACACACACTAGTGTGCTCACACGCGGGCTCACACAAGCACACGCTCACACAAGCACGCACTCACACAAGCATTCCCCCTGTGGGTTTGGGGTTTGGAATTGACCCACCGTGTCTCCATATGCGATTTGTAAGAGGCGAATAAATAGGGATATCATGACTAAATTTTCGCTTACTCTAAAATATTCCAGTAATTTTTGTGCTTAATGGCCTTATATAGCCTACAAAGGCTGATAGGCAGTAAAACACCACCCATCCATCCATCCATTACACATGCGTGCTCTCGCACACACACATGCTCTCACACACATGCTCACACACATGCTCACACACACACATGCTCACTCACTCACACACACATACTCACTCACACACACATGCTCTCTCACACACACATGGTCTCTCACACACACGTGACATGGTTTCTCGCACACACATGGTCTCACACACACACATGGTCTCTCACACACACATGGTCTCACACACACATATGGTCTCTCACACACACATGGTCTCACACATACATATGGTCTCTCACACGCACATGGTCTCACACACACATATGGTCTCTCACACACACACATGGTCTCTCACACACACATGGTCTCTCACACACACATGGACTCTCACACACACATGGACTCTCACATACACATGGTCTCTCGCACACGCATATGGTCTCTCACACACACACATGGTCTCTCTCACACACACATGGTCTCTCATACACACATGGTCTCTCTCACACTATGGTCTCTCTCACACACACATGGTCTCTCTCACACACACATGGTCTCTCTCACACACACAGGGTCTCTCTCACACACACATGGTCTCTCTCACACACATGGTGATGGTCTCACACACACACACACATGCTCACTCACACACACACATGCTCACTCACACACACATGCTCACTCACACACACATATGCTCACTCACACACACACATGCTCACTCACACACACATGCTCTCACACACACATGCTCTCACACACACACATGGTCTCTCTCAGATACACATGGTCTCTCACTCATGCCTGGTCTCTCACTCACGCATGGTCTCTCTCACACACATGGTCTCTCACTCATGCATCACTCATGCATGGTCTCTCACACACACATGGTCTCTCTCACACACATGGTCTCTCTCACACACATGGCTTCTCACTGACACACATGGTCTCTCTCGCACACATGGTCTCTCTCAGACACATGGTCTCTCTCACACACATGGTCTCTCTCACACACGTCTCTCACTCACACATGCTCTCTCACTGACACACATGCTCTCTCACTGACACACATGCTCTCTCACTGACACACATGGTCTCTCTCACACACATGGTCTCTCTCACACATGGTCTCTCACATGCACACACACATGGTCCCTCACACACATGATCTCTCACACACACACATGGTCTCACACACACACATGCTCACTCACACACACACACATGCTCTCTCTCTCTCACACACACACACACACACACACACACACACACACACACAGTCTCTCTCACACACATGGTCTCTCTCACACACATGGTCTCTCTCACACGCATGGTCTCGCACACACACATGGTCTCACACACACATGGTCTCGCACACACACATGATCTCACGCACACACATGGTCTCGCACACACATGGTCTCCCATACACACAGGGTCTCTCACTCACACAGGGTCTCTCACACACACATGGTCTCTCACACACACACACATGCTCTCTCACACACACACACACACACATGCTCTCTCACACACACACACACACATGCTCTCTCACACACACATACATGTATGGTCTCTCTCACACACACATGGTCTCTCACACACACACATGCTCTCTCACACACACATAGTCTCACACACACACATGGTCTCTCTCACACTCACATGGTCTCTCACACACACACATGTATGGTCTCTCTCACACACACGCATGGTCTCTCACACACACGCATGGTCTCTCACACACACATGGTCTCTCACACACACTCATGGTCTCTCACACACACATGGTCTCTCACACACACATGGTCTCTCACACACACATGGTCTCTCTCACACACACATGCTCTGTCACACACACACATGCTCTCTCACACACACATGCTCTCTCACACACACATGCTCTCTCACACACGCACACATGCTCTCTCACACGCACACATGCTCTCTCACACACACATGCTCTCTCTCACACACACATGTATGGTCTCTCTCACACACACATGCTCTCTCACACACACATGCTCTCTCACACACACACATGCTCTCTCACACACACATGCTCTCTCTCACACACACACATGTATGGTCTCTCTCGCACACATGCTCTCTCGCACACACACAATTGCTCTCTCACACACACAATTGCTCTCTCACACACACATGCTCTCTCACACACACATGCTCTCTCTCACACACACACATGCTCTCTCACACACACATGCTCTCTCTCACACACACACATGGTCAAAAGTACGGAGGTGAGCAGAGAGCTGTTACATGAGTTCCTAAAAGTAAACTTTATGAAAACTTAACAGTTTTGCATGAATATGGTAGGATTTGTCATGAGAATCAACTACACAACACATAAATTTAAGATGATGCTTTGTTTGGTTGCATTTTTGAAAAAAGATTTTAAGTCTGTTCACAACATTAACACCGTCACACATTTCAAACACACACTGTATAAACTTTAAAAAGTGGAAATCTTTATTATTACATCTTGAGAACTCACCACATGAGTCAAAACTGTCATACACATTACAAATTTGAACTGAAAACTAGTAAACAAAGACTTTAGAAAAGATAATAACGAGTCTGTTCACAACATAACGCCACAACACAATTCCTCATTGAAAGTCATGCTTTAAGCATTAAATATGTCAATTTTAGTATTAAACAGTTTTTAGATGTATTCTAAATGTAACAAACACATATTTAAAGAAAAGCAATTGCATTGGGAATGTATATATCATTAGATACATACTTCAGTCTTTCGACCATTTTAAATGGTTACATTTTTTCCATTTAAGCACATCTGTTGGACCAATGTACTTATTCTCACAGTCCAAGTTTAGCAATGGACATCAGAAAACTTAAAATGTGAAGTCAGAAAATAAAAATAATTGAATATACTCTTTGTAAACCCCAAAAATTGAATTCTGATCAATGTCTGTTCACAACATTACACCGTTACAAACTTTTTTTAAAATAAAAAGTGACAAATTTTAAATTCTGAATCAGGAACAATGTTTCAGAAGGTGCATAAGGAAGACAGCTACATTTTGCACTCCTTCCCATGCACACCATTCTCTTATTACGTGCAGTAAAAAAAAAAGTGCGTGTTTGTTCATAACATAACACCATTTTGTTCACAACATAACACAAAACCAATTTTTAAAAGTGTGATGAAACAGTTCCTGATCACCAAAACATTCAATTTAACAAAACTGAATATTCTGTCAACATTGATGTATTCATTAAAACTTAAAATAGCCATTGAACATTTGTTGCTCTTGTAATGCACTTTAATGGTGTAATGTTATGAACTGGATGGTGTATTGTTATGAACTACATGAAAGATCTAGAAAAACAAAATTTTAGTTTGATTCTTGTACAAGAATGTTTATAGTAATAATACATGTAGAATGAAATGGTGGTTTGGTTTAATTATTGTTTGGCCTTCTGTATATAGCTAGATAAGTTTGTTTGCAACATTACACACACAGGTGTGTGCGTAATGTTGTGAACAGAGTGTGTTTTTCTAAAAATGTGCCTAAATGGAATCTTGAGAGTGTGTCTGTGTTCAACAATGTAGAACTTAACCAGAAGGTTTTAATTCTTTATCCCCACCAAGTTTTAAAGTTGATTTTTGTGGTTTTTGGATGTTCACAACAGTAACACCATTCTTAATTCCACTTGCCATTGTTTTCCTCACTAAAAGTACATGCAGAGTGTGATTTCAGTCCTGACAAAAAGACCACAGCAAAGCTGAATAATCAATAGTCCTATTTACCAACAACTTGATAACATAATAATGCACACACCATCTGATTTTAGCTGTTTTCCCTCAAAATTGAGCACTTTGGTCTGTACACAACTAATTAGGCCCAGAATTTGTTTTCATTTTATTCATAAAATATATCAAATATCTAGATTTTTGCAACACACAATTATTTTGCAGTTACACAATTGCAGGAAAATCCACTTCATGTAAAAAAAAAACCAACATGTTTGATTTATTTGAAGATAAAGTTGCAAAATCTTAACGCAATTTTTGTCTTGGTCGTTAAAATGTTGTTTTATCAAGTCAAAACAAAAGTTTTCTGATTGTTTTAAAACTTAACCATGAAATACAACCATTGTAGCATGTAGTGACACTGATTGCATGGGGTAAGACAGAATCTTTGTGTGGAATTTTAACCTTTGAAGACGATGGTGCTAGTGTTACACAAATGTTGTGAACAGACTTTATACATCAAAATTATTATTTTGGATTACAAATTTTATTTCTCAGCAAGTCTGTTGAAAAGAAGGTCTCCCAAAAACAACTTTGGCAGAAAATAATTATTAGGATTTACTTTTTGTGTGTGTAAAAAAGAGCTTGAAAATGAGCCTTTTGGAATGTGTAACACTTTCTCTGTTTCCCAAAACTCAATATTCCTAACACAAATGCAAATAACTCAACAACTATCAATTTTAGTGAGAAAAAAATTATTTGCTAGCAACATCGTTCAATACTGAATAAGTCACAGCAAGTTTGAAGTCAGCATGTGTTGAAGTTTGAGTTTGTGAGGCAAAGTTTCACTGATGGGTATTGAAATTGACCCTCTGCTCACCTCTGTACTTTTGACCACATGTATGGTCTCTCTCACACACACATGCTCTCTCTCACATACACACATGCTCTCTCACACACACACACATGCTCTCTCACACACACATGGTCTCTCACACGCACACACATGCTCTCTCACACACACATGGTCTCTCACTCTCACACACATGCTCTCTCACAAACACATGGTCTCACACACACACACATGGTCTCTCACACACACACACATGCTCTCTCACAAACACATGGTCTCTCACACACACACACACATGCTCTCTCTCACACACACACATGCTCTCTCACACACACATGCACTGTCTCTCTCACAGTCACACACACATGGTCTCTCACACACACATGGTCTCTCACTCACACATGGTCTCTCACTCACACATGGTCTCTCACTGACACGTGGTCTCTCTCACACACACGGTCTCTCACTGACACATGGTCTCTCTCACACACATGGTCTCTCACTCACACATGGTCTCTCACTGATACACATGGTCTCTCACTGACACACACATGCTCACTGACACACACATGGTCTCTCTCTCACACACATGGTCTCTCACACACACATGGTCTCTCACTCACACACATGCACACTGACACACGCATGGTCTCTCTCTATCACACATGGTCTCTCACACACACATGGTCTCTCACTCACACACATGGTCTCACACACACACATGGTCTCTCACACACACATGGTCTCTCACTCACACACATGCACACTGACACACAATGGTCTCACACACACATGGTCTCTCACTCACACACATGCACACTGACACACATGCACACTGACACACAATGGTCTCTCACACACATGGTCTCTCACTCACACATGGTCTCTCTTACACACACATGGTCTCTCACTCACACACATGCACACTGACACACATGCACACTGACACACAATGGTCTCTCACACATGGTCTCTCTTACACACACATGGTCTCTCACTCACACACATTGTCTCACACACACACACATGATCTCTCACACACACATGGTCTCTCACTCACACACATGCACACTGACACACAATGGTCTCACACACACATGGTCTCTCACTCACACACATGCACACTGACACACAATGGTCTCACACACACATGGTCTCTCACTCACACACATGCACACTGACACACATGCACACTGACACACAATGGTCTCACACACACATGGCCTCTCACTCACACACATGCACACTGACACACATGCACACTGACACACAATGGTCTCACACACACATGGTCTCTCACTCACACATGGTCTCTCACTCACACATGGTCTTTCACTGACACATGGACTCTCTTACACACACATGGTCACTCTCTCACACACATGGTCTCACACACACACACATGGTCTCTCTCACACACACATGGTCTCTCTCACACACACCCACACATATGGTCTCACACACACACACACATGGTCTCTCTCACACACACATGGTCTCTCTCACACACATGGTCACACACACACACACACACATGGGGGACTCTCTCACACATGGTCTCTCACACACACAATTGGTCTCTCTCTCACACACATGGTCTCAGACACACACACATGGTCTCTCTCACACCCACATGCTCTCTCACACACACACATGCTCTCTCTCAAACACACACATGGTCTCTCACTGACACATGGTCTCTCTTACACACGCATGGTCTCTCTCTCACACACATGGTCTCACACACACAAATATGGTCTCTCACACACACACATGCTCTCTCTCTCTCTCACACACACACACACACACACACACACACACACACACACACACACACACATGGTCTCTCTCTCACACACATGGTCTCACACACACACACATATGGTCTCTCACACACACACATGTATGCTCTCTCTCACACACACACACATGTATATGGTCTCTCTCACACACACATGCTCTCTCACACACACACATGCT
>JAWQFJ010002478.1:187356-199856 GCA_034096865.1 Theodoxus fluviatilis | reverse complement strand
TGCTGGAGAGACCTCATCAATGAGAGTTCCAAATGTTGCTGGTCTAAACCGCAGTGCCTCACAGAGCACCAGTAGTGTGCACAGCTCACTGAGCTCTCTAGGATCTTCCATCCAGCCAGGTGTGGATCCCACCCTTGTACAGCCCACTCCCTTCATTTCCCTCCCCCAGAATCCTGGCCCCCCTTTCCAATCACCTTCAGGCCCTATGTCCCTCCCCATTCCAGAGCAAAGTGAAGTGTCTCGGTGGGATGATGGAAGTTGGAGAGCGACCAGGAGTGCTGAACTGCGACAAGAACGTGATCTTACTGAGGACTCTCCTTCTTCCTTGATCAATCATAGGGCACCAAACTTCACTGGAAGCAATGCCAGGCACGGTGATGCAGGCTCATCTGTGGATCCCCCTTCTATACCATCTTCCTCCAGCACTCCTTCTCTTGAAGCCTCTGGTCTTGGTACGGGCGGTACACCAACCCGAAATATCCCGGTGCAAGATCCCAAATGCCAGAACTCCCCTAAACACTCCTCACTGCCTTCATCTCTCGGTCGAGCAAGAGCTTCGGGATCTGGTGAATCGACTGACCAGGACAGTGGTCCAGTGGTTCGAAGCGAGATCCACTACCACTACCACTACCACCAGCCAACTCCTGCTCTGTCTCCCCCGACATCCTCGGGCCAGACCGTTGTCTACAACATCAACAATGCTGAGGTGGTGCAAATTGGAAGAAGCAATGTTGTCCAGAACTCCAGGAGAGAACCATCCGTGTTTGATGATGAGACTTCCTCCACCACTTCCAGCCTGAGCAGGTCTTCAGCATCAGAGCTGGCCACATCACCTGAGAAGTCTCCAGAACCAAAGACGTCCCAGACTGAAGCTGTGCCCTCAGATCAAGGAGAGAACAGGTCAGTTCAGTCAGGTGAAGAGAGGTATGGGTTGAGATGGGGGAAGATGAAAATTAAAGAAATAAGTCCATAGGAGTGTGAAATGAGCAAGAACAGGGAAGATGGAAACTGTGTGCTGTAATGTGAAGAGCAGGTGTGCTTGAGTTTAGGTGAAAAAGAAGGGAAGTGGTGATATCTTTCCCCCAAAGAATGGTCAAGAAAATGCCTCTTATGAGTCGGTATACTGTCACTCTCTTTACTAACTAGGGAAACTGGGTTTTGTTTTGGTTGCTTGCTATGGAGTTAGACTGAGAAGAACATAGGGTACTTAGTAGAGGTAGAGATGTGGACCCCTGTGAAAAGAAACATGTGACTGTATTGGTCAGTTGTTCAGGTTGCTTAAAAAAAAATTTGCATGGCCGTTGTTTGAGTGATATGTTTACTTTGAGATTTAAAGCCTAAATGTTTGAAGTTCAGTATGAGCTGAATTATTTTCATTTTCTGTTTTATGTAAATTGTCTAAACGAGGAGAAAGGTAAGAGGAGGTAATCAGAATAGCACAGCTTATAATTCTTATTGCTGATGTCTGCACGAAGTTGGTCCAAGTCTAGGTAACTTTGGTGGTGGTGATGGTAGTGGTGGGAATGGTGGTGGTATGATTTATCCTGCAGTATACAGCCAGGCTTTGTTGATTTCCTTGCAGACTCTTTTTGTTTCTGCTCACTTTCAACCCATTTGCTATCAATGCTAGTATGCACTCTTTTGCAGAGACCTGATTTCCTTTCTCTGCAGGATGCCACCACCACATTCTGTTGTCTCAGAGGACAATGCCAGAAGTGTGGTTGGACCCAGCGCCCTTGGGATGAACCAATGCCAGAGAGTGGAAAATGATCCAACAAGTCTGGCGCTGGCAGAGCGAGGGCAAGAGCAATATTCATCGGCAGAAGACCTACCAGCCATGCTCCCTTGGCCTGGAAGAGGGGGGTCCAGCCAGGGAACTGACACCCCTGACACCAGTCTGAAGCAGACCAGACCTGGAAACAGCTCTGATGAGCCAGCACCCACTGCCAGTGTTCTCCCAGACAAGACAGAGGACTTGTCTCAAGCAGAAAAGAAACAAAGCCCAGTCACAGCAGTTGCAGCTGTATTCAGGCCATCAGTCCCTGGTGCACCTCTCTTCAAGGGGCAACAAACCCCAGAAAGAAAAGTGGCTGCTGTCCCGCCCATGCGTCGCGAGCCTGCTGCTGATGGTCACCATACTGAGGTGAAGCAGCCTGTCGACACATCACAGACGACACCCAAGGCTTATCATCAAGGGGAAGAGGCTATCACCCCATCTGATCAAACTTGGTCAGGAGAGAGAGAGAGAGGAAATGGAGAGGAGGATGAAGAGGGAGAAGAGGGGAAGGGACATGATGCCTCTGGAATAGGTAGGAACAAGGTAACTGCATGCTCCAGCAGCTTTTGCCCGACTTTTCCTGAACATTTACTCTCTTTTTTTCCCTTCCAGTGCATGCATGTATATGAACTGCTGTTGGGCTAATACTGCAGAATGTCATGCTTGACAAATCCTCTATGAAGATTCATGCTTAGCAAGTGACCAGGTTTCTTTGAATTGCTTTCTATTGCTACAGGACGTATAGCTTCATGGTTTAACCATTAAAAAAATATCTTGCCAATTATTTCTTAACCGCTGTCAGACCATTACTACATAATTTCTGGTTTGAAAAGTCCTCTTCCATTTCCTTTGTTTTGTATTTAACTGCTCACTTGCAAGTTGCATACTGCTGAGAGACCAAATCTGTGGAGTTTTTGCTCTTGCCATAGCACTAACAGCACCCTACTGTCTACCCAACCATTAGCCATATAGTGCTGTAAGACTGTACTGTAAGTGTAACTGCAGAATATCTTGCTTGGGAAGCCCACTAAGTACGTCCATGCCATCCTTCTGTTATCCTCGTGCTACCATCTGTTACTGCAGATGGATTTCTTAGACATGTCCAACGTCAGTAACCTTGTTTGCCCTTCTACACTTCACTGCAGTCATGCCATTCCTCCATCGATCATTTCATTGCAACCACTTACCTCATGGCTGTGCTTTTCCTTGCGCTCCCCGTGTGAAATGGGGGTAAGAATAGACCCTCTGTATCTCCCCTCTTGTCCCCTGTGGGTTTGGGGTAAGAATAGACCCTCTGTATCTCCCCTCTTGTCCCCTGTGGGTTTGGGGTAAGAATAGTCCCTCTGTATCTCCCCTCTTGTCCCCTGTGGGTTTGGGGTAAGAATAGACCCTCTGTATCTCCCCTCTTGTGCCCTGTGGGTTTGGGGTAAGAATAGACCCTCTGTATCTCCCCTCTTGTCCCCCGTGTGAAATGGGGGTAAGAATAGACCCTCTGTATCTCCCCTCTTGTCCCCTGTGGGTTTGGGGTAAGAATAGACCCTCTGTATCTCCCCTCTTGTCCCCTGTGGGTTTGGGGTAAGAATAGACCCTCTGTATCTCCCCTCTTGTGCCCTGTGGGTTTGGGGTAAGAATAGACCCTCTGTATCTCCCCTCTTGTCCCCTGTGGGTTTGGGGTTAAAAGAAGAGACCCACTGTGTCTCCCTACATGATTCATAGGAGGCGAATAAATGGGGACATCGTGACTTGAATTGTGCTTCCTTGGAACTATTCTAGTGATTTTCATGGATAATGGCCGTACATAGCCTGCAATGGGTGATAGGCCATAAGACTCCATCCATCCATCCATCCATCCATCTTCCCTCTTGATATGTAAAAGGCAAAAAATTACGGAAATTAGGATTTGACTTGCCCAGACTCCAACCAGCTCTAGTGATTTTCTTGGCCATTGGCCTTAAGTAGCCTGCCATGGCTGATTGACTGCAAAGCTCTACTTATCATTATCATCAGTTACCTCAGCACTTGCCCACTTGCAGTTGCATGACCCTGGACTAAGGTTTGCTTGCTCTCCTGGCTTTGGCATGACCAGTGCCTCTCCGTCTCTAGCAGCCACCCATCATCCCTCCACCTACTCTTCCATCCCCACCCCCCACCCCTACCCACCCCCCCCCCACCCCTACCCCCCACCCCCACCCCCCAAGCTGTGCCTGTTCCTGTACTAAGCATTGCCCACCACTTTCATTTGACTCAGACTGTCGATCTAACAGGTAAAGATGTCCTTTTACATAATGATTTTTGACTCACATGCGAAGCAAAAGTGAGTCTATGTACTGAGCCGTGTCGTCCGTCCGTCCGTCCGTCCGGGCGTAAAAAACTTAAACGTTGGATTTTTCTCGGAGACTATTAAGTCTATCAACACCAAATGTGGCATGATGGTGTATGATGACAAGGCCTCAAAAAACATACATAGTGACTTGACCTTGCTTCAAGGTCAAGGTCACAGGAGCCATAAATGTGGTCTCAAAAACAGTCATTTTTCACATTTTCCCAATTTTCTCCCACGTTATTGAGAATGGCGACCTTACAGGGCCGGATCAAAGTTTTTTGAGGGGGGGTGCTTAAAATTGTTTTAGGGTCTTCTCATCGAAGTGGCGAAGCCACGAGTGCGTGCCTGCGAAGCAGGCACGCCCCTCTAGGGGGGTCCGGGGGCATGCCCCCCGGAAAAATTTTGAGAAAAATGGTGCAAATCTGTGCAATCTGGCAGTGCGGTCATTTCCAAGAGTTTTTGTTTGGTCACAGATTCTTCCTGTCTCTGCCCGGGTTTGATTTGTCTGTGCGAGTAGCAAAAGGAAGGCATCTTAATTATAGCAGCACCCCCCCCCCCTCCCTCCCCAGCTACCTTGGCTGCCAAGTAGAGTGTGCTTATACCAAGTGGAGAGTAGTACAGCATCTGGGCCCAGCATCTTTTAGCCCCCCCCCCCCCCCCTCCTTCCCAAGCTTTTTACTAACTATACTGTCTCTGCTACCAAGCAAAGTGTGCCGATATCCGATGAGGTGGGAAGTAGATCAACATATTTGAGCAACCACCCCCCCCCCTCCCTCCTTCCCCCACCCCCCGGCTGCCACGGTGGTTTTTTTTTTTTTTTTTTTTTTTTTTTTTTTGGGGGGGGGGGTGCTCGAGCACCCCCAGCACCCCCCCTAGATCCGGCCCTGCCTTAGCTACAAGTGGTATATAGGTCAAAGCAAGCCCTATCTTTTGATACCAGTTTGGTTGACCTTGCTTCAAGGTCAAGGTCACAGGAGCTCTTCAAAGTTGGATTGTATACATATTTTGAAGTGACCTTGACCCTGAACTATGGAAGATAACTGTTTCAAACTTAATAATTATGTGGGGCACATGTTATACTTTCATCATGAGACACATTTGGTCACATATCATCAAGGTCAAGGTCACTTTGACCCTTATGAAATGTGACCAAAATGGGGTAGTGAACCACTAAAAGTGACTATATCTCATGGTAGAAAGTGCCAATAAGCACCATTGTGCTTCCTATGTCTTGAATTAACAGCTTTGTGTTGCATGACCTTGGATGACCTTGACCTTGGGTCAAGGTCACATGTATTTTGGTAGGGAAAATGTGTAAAGCATTTCTTTGTGTATGATGTCATTGGTAGGTTTAGTTGTTTGACCTTGACCTTAAAGGTCACCTGAAGGTCAAGGTCATATAAAGGTCAAGGTCAAGCATGTGAGTCGTATGGGCTTTGCCCTTCTTGTTCCCCCATGTCTGGGTCTCAAACTGCTTTACCCTTTACCCCCTGATCACTGGACTGCTTGATCCATCCCTCACTGGCTCCTGATGTCAGACACAGTGACCGACTGATAAGATGCACACAGTCAAGTACCAGCACCAATTCCACTCTCAGGGGAGTATTACCAATGCTTTGTCATGGTTAATAGCACTACAGTGTGCCAACACTGCCCTCACAGTCATCCAGTTATACTCCTGGGTGGGAAAAAACACTGAGTTTAAGCACCTTGCTTAAGGATACAACTCTGGGAACTGCACAGCTTCAATGCCGCACCCACTAGCAGCAAGTGACTGCCGGTCAAGCGTTCTAACCTCATGGCCACAGAGTCTTTTTTATACAGTCATAAGGTGGTATGGCCATCTATCCCAAGCTAAGCCCCCCACCATGCTTGTTCCAGGAAAAGGTGCTTTACATAACTTAACATGCTTCTTAAAACTTTCCAATAGCTACAGGCTGGCCATGATGCCCATGAGTGTGTATGTGTGCACATGTGTGTGTGTGTGTGTGTATGTGTGTGCTATGTCCAGTGTGTGTAGTAGCATATGTGTGTGTGTGGACATCCATGAATATGCATGTGTACACTAATGCATGTACAGGTGCATGTGTGTGTGTATGCTTTCTAGTTGAATGTTGTATGTGTCCAGTGAAACTAGTTGTCTCCTCTAATTTTTCAAGCAAATGTGTATTAATTTTCAACAGATGAATTTGAATTGTATGGTGCGATCCTAAATAAAAATTCTAATAAATATTCTAATGTTTTCTCTAGGAAAGGCAATGAGAAGTAAGATGGATGAGCAGATTCCAAAGGAGAACACAAGCCCTTCTCTCTCCAGCCAAGTTGCCACCACCCACCCTCTACAGCCAGATCCCTCATTAGCAGACATCAGTGAGGTGAAACCAAGCTCTGCAAACCGTTATGAAGGCACTGCTGGCGTTTTGTTTCGAGAGGGGGGAGGAGATCCCACATCTGGTGATGCAGATTCTGCACCCCTGAAGTCATTTCAACGAGGAGCAGACCCTACTTTGGTGGAAGGGGGGCAGAAGGGATCATGGGGGGTGGAGTGGGGTCCAGTCTACAGGAGGGTTGATTCCCAGCAGCGCACTAGGCCTGCGCACTCTCAAGGTCCCTTCCAGCCTGGGTCGAGGCGCTCAGAAAGCTCTCCTTCCCTTGGCCACCAGACAGTCAGGATGCCCAGTCACTCCACAAGTCACCACTCCCTGCAGGGCTCGGCTCCTGGAAATAGCCAGCAGCAGGAGGGCAGTGGGCGAGGCACCTACCCGCTGCAGTCTAGCGCCCGAAACAGCATGGAGAGAAACCGCCAGCTGTCTAGGAGCTCCCAGGACCCAAGCAACAAAAAGACTTGCAGGCTCTCCTAACTGCGTTTGTTTAGTCCCAGGAACTGATATTTCTGGACACTTCATGGCATCTTGCTCGACACTCGGACCTCATGGGTCTGCAATTGTTCTTGGTGTGGATTCGACAAACTCTAAGAAGGATGGGCCTGAACAGCAAAGCAGCAGAGTGAGATCGAGTCAGAGGCTGCTGCTTGGAGCTCTGTGTACAAGTGTTTTTGATAACTCCTCCCATAGCTTGTGATATGCTGCTGTGGAATGTGTGGATACTAGTTTGGCAGGAGTTTTCAGGAGGAGCTAGGTTGCAAATTCTGGAAGGTGAGGGTCAGCCCAGTTCAGTTCTGAAAGATGTGGGATACGCTTTGCTGAGACATTGCTGTACTGGATACTGGATGCAACGAGGGGATAGTCAATCCCACTACTGCATGCCTTATCTGTGCATGCGAAACAGAGCTTGGGCTGTGCTCTCACTTTCGGCATCACTGATGTGTTTGTCATCCACAATGGACATCTTAGCAAAAGGATACATACATACAACTGCATGAAACTGGAGTTGTGCCTCTGGGCAGGCATGAGCTTTCGGATGTTGCTTCGTGAAGCAATGGACTATACTCTTATCATTTATTCGTTTGTGCTCATCAGTACACATGATGCAGTGGTCATACTTAGGCTTTGGTTTGACTTCGCTGCTTGTGTGACCATTGGTGGATTTTGCTCATGTGGATTTTTCCTCACTGAAATCTTCAGCTCATTTAACAACATCAGCTTCCCAGTTTCCTTGGAGAAAATTGAAATGTTCAAGGATGTTCGCACTAAAATAGACAGCCTGTTTGAGTTCATGGAATAAGAACTTGCTTCTGCATCCATTGAAGTGCACTGTACGTCTCAGGCGAGTTAGCTGCTGTTACGCTACATTCTGTTTTGCCATTGTGAATTGATTAAGCAGCAGTTTAGTGCTGCAGGAAACGGTGTATGTGTGTCAGTGACTTTCTCCATTTGCTTGGAACAGCTGCTCGACACCATTGTCTCTCTACTGTTGCTCTTTCTGTTGCTACAGATGTCCCTGGAAAACAGCTTAATGCCTTACATGGTGTTGCCTCACTCCACGTCATGATAAGGCCAAAGAATATATAGTTGTGGTCACGGCAACCCTATCAACCCTTTTTTTTCTCCTGACCCTAAACTTTTAAAAATATATTTGGGAAAGAATAAGATGGTAAAAAACAAACCACACGCTGTCCCATCTTCCCTGCCATACGAGTACTCAGGGAATCCTCTATTTACTTTTTTTTAATCATTCTCAGCCAAAAAAAAAACTGATTTATGTTCAATCTGGCCTCTTTTATTAAAAATGTATTTAAAAAAAGAAAAGTTCAGGCCCATCTATGACCCTTTTTTGGGGGGGGTTATTGTTTTGCCAAGTTACGGTAACCACAACTTTTTTTAATTCCAAAGAATTTGGGTGAGAGTGTGCAGGACTGCGCAAACATTCCCAGCAACGTTGATTGTGGCACACCTGGTGGAAAGTAGCTCCCAATGGGTGCCAGGCAGCAGAGACTTGTCAGAGGAGTAGCACATGTCAACAGGTGTGACTTGTCTTTAAAGTCTTCTGAAATAGTCTAAGTGTTGACAGTGCTTAGTGTTGCCTACCTGTGAGTGCTCATGTTTCATTAAATAAAAAACAAAACCTGCAAACTGCAGGGATGGAGTGTACAGACCAAGAGCTGTTTCCAACACTCTGGTAATAAGTTCTTGATGGAATAAGCCATGCATGAAGTGTTCCCACATATGCAACGCCTTGTGAAAATGGATGTGTTGTCAGTGGGTTGCAGAGAGATGTTCTTTCTTGGCAACCGATTGAACAGGTACTCCCCATCACAAAGCATTTAGAATCTGCAGTGTTTACTTTCCACTGTGGTTTACTGTTTTGCTGTTCTTCGTAGTCTTAGTCTTACTCTGCTAAGTGTAGCCATCAAACCACTTGTTTGGTCAAGAATAGAATGTGACAGTTGAAGTTTCCTAACATCTCAACTTTATGTGGATTCTTGTATGCACTTGAATAGTTGGTCCCTGATGGAGAGTGGAAAATGTTGGCTTTAGGAATTATACTTTTGTTCATTAACACGCTGCATAAAGGAACTAGTGGAAAAGCTGTGGTTATTTTGGCAAGTGGCTGTCGCATCTACAGCAGTGAATTGACATTGTGGTCTTTAATACTTTTAAAGTAGAATGAGCTGTTGGCTGTTGTTAAAGTTAAACAGATAAGCTCTGCTGAATATTAAATTTAATAAATTAAGCAAAGTGTATTCAACAAGTACTTATCAATAGTCACATTGCCAATTTAGCTAGAGAGTTTTTTTGTTTGTTTGTTTTCCCCATTTTTGTTTGTTGTTATGGAACTACTGCAAGTAGTCTATTAATGTGCCATAGTACGCCAAGAGATGTTCTCAGAAAAGTGTGAAAGAGTGCATCGTTGAACATATTGAGTCATTATTAATATTATACAGTGGGAAACCTCATACTCTGAAATGTTGTGCGCTGTCATGTGGGTGTCTGGTGTCATGTGGGTGTCTGGTGTCATGTGGGTGTCTGGTGTCATGTGGGTGTCTGGTGTCCATGTGTCATGTGGGTGTCATGTGGGTGTTTTTTGTCATGAGGGTGTCTGGTGTCATGTGTCATGTGGGTGTCTGGTGTCATGTGGGTGTCATGTGGGTGTCTGGTGTCATGTGTCATGTGGGTGTCTGGTGTCATGTGGGTGTCTGGTGTCATGTGGGTGTCTGGTGTCATGTGTCATGTGGGTGTCATGTGTCATGTGGGTGTCTTTTGTCATGTGGGTGTCTGGTGTCATGTGTCATGTGGGTGTCATGTGTCATGTGGGTGTCATGTGTCATGTGGGTGTCTGGTGTCATGTGGGTGTCATGTGGGTGTCTTTTGTCATGTGGGTGTCTGGTGTCATGTGGATGTCTGGTGTCATGTGGGTGTCTGGTGTCATGTGGGTGTCTGGTGTCATGTGGATGTCTGGTGTCATGTAGGTGTCCGGTGTTATGTGGGTGTCTGGTGTCATGTGTCATGTGGGTGTCTGGTGTCATGTGGGTGTCTGGTGTCATGTGAAGGCCAGGTTTAATCATATGATGATACTTCCCATTCCACTCATTGTCTGTACCTCACCGCCACAGAAAACCTTGCTGACACACAACTTGAAAGACCTCATGCAGAAACATTGCTGATGCTGGCAAACAGTGAGCTTACAAGCACTCTGAAGGCCAGTCTCTGATTACATGTCTACAAAGCATGTATGCCTGGCTTGTTCTAAGACAATGTATTTTCTGTTTCCATGTCATGTCTGTGGGGAAACCTGGTGATTTTCGGTCCTATCTGTAAATATCACATGAGATGCTCCTATACTTACTGAATGGGCGACCTTTTCGAAACTGTCCAGGTAAGGTAAATGAGTTTTCAACAGAAGGAAACTGTTATGAGGTTTTGCCTTGAAGTGATCATTACTGATCAGAACTTAGTTTCCAAGATGATGAGTTTGTCAAGCATTACATTCCCCCTGCTTTCCGCCTGTACTGGCATCGCTCTGCATGTCCAGTCTGCCTTCCTGATTTGATTATAGAGACCCTGGTACTTGAGTTTTCCCTTGTGGGTGCTGGCAAGGTGTGTTTCTCAGGAGACTCCTATCTCAAGTCAGGAAGTTTTTCCTCGACTTTTCAGAGGAGATGGTTTTGGTCAGGCTGCTGGTCAGCCTGAGTACCACTCTTGGTGTTGGTAGCCTTCCCATCTAGGTCTGCTGTCCTCTTCCTCAATGTCCCAGGACGCAGAAGTGTCTGGTGGTGTTGCAGCCAACCTGTCCAGCTTACCTCTTGCAGCAGTGCCTTTCTGACATGATTCCTTAATGCACTCTGCATTCTTTGCTTTATGAAAACATTGCTCTGTCGCTGCTACAAGCACCTTCCTCACTCTAGTGTGCCATGGTGCTTACTTTGCAAGAAAATGTGGGCATCCAGCCGGAATAAAGTCAATGACCCCTGTTTCTCCACACATGGAGCATTCTTTCTTCTCTCTCAGCCTCCATCAGCGCAGCTTTAGTGGAGTGGGCAGGAGGTTGTGGTTGGAGCAGATGACGAAGCTGACGTGCGATGGTTCCATTTTCCACTGAGGCCTCCAATCCAGGGGCATGTTCAAGCTTCAACTCCATAGGCACTGCAAAGGTTGATACTTAACTAAACCTAACTGAGCATAACAAAGTTGTTTGGAAAGAAGGTTGAAGGGACCCCTGGTCTCTAAGTTGGACCTATGTCAGGTGGTCTGCTGACCTTCACTGTGTCTGGCCTAATGCATGAGAGAAACATGATTCTGCTTCTGCTGCTCTCACTTCTTGCACAACCTTCTTATTGCTAGGCTATTCTTTGGATACCAAGCTGACAGGGAGTTAAAGTGTATGTAGACCAAATGTTGTGAGGAAAGGAATGAAACTGCTGCTGTTCTGAGAACAGAAGTATAAATGGAGATTTGGTTACACAGTAACAGGTATGTTTGGCTGTAAATACTGAAGCACTCACATCCGCACCCTTTCATATTGCTGTTATAGTTGGAACATCATCACCCAACACTTCACTTTGCTTTGGTGGCTGAAGCTTGGTGGCCGCTGTCTGCCCACAGAAGATGTGTGGTTGTTTTTGTGACATGTCCTTGAGGTGGTGGTGGGGATACACGATGCACAAATGATTTGTGTAAAGAATGATCATTCCACTGGTTCAGTCTAATGTTTACTGCTGTCAGGAAACTTGTTGAAGAGAAGGGCAAGTTGAATGTCCCATGTAATGGGATGTGGTGATGTTAATCCATGTGTGTGTGTGTGTGCATGCGTGTGTGTGCATGCGTGCGCGTGCATGTGTGCCTGTGTGTTTTTGGGGGGTTATTCAGAGGCTTTTTCCCCCCGAGATGATGGGCACTTTGTAATTGTAGTATCATTATTGTGGCAATGCGAGTGACTTGAGATGAGCATGTTGGATGCTGCTGCATGGAAAGCAACATTTTGAACACCATTTCACAATACGTAATGTTTCAACTTTCATTGCCTTGAGCAGTCACCAAGTCTGGTCGTATTCGTATAGCTCAAGAAAAGAAAAGCTTTTCACTGTACGGCAATGCCATGCATAGATTCCTTTGCTGCTACATCTGATCTCACCTGTGAGGAGTCGTTTATTAAGTTGCCGTGAAGCTAAATGGATCACATGAATTGCTATTGATACAAGAAAATTATTCCAATTTGGTGCCTAGAGTGGAAAAAAGAGAGAACTTTATTACTGTCAGTTGCTGTCATTTTGCTGCATGTCTTGCATTGATGCCTGGCAAGGCTTCAGCATTGTGCAAACCTAACCTGGGCATCAACTGTGATAATTGGAATTAGAACCTTTATAGTTTGGCAAAGGCTCAAATATGCACAATGAGTCCAGGTGTGTGTTTGTGCGTGCGCACAAATGCTGGAGTGTGTTTGGCATGCATGCTCTAGATAAAAGGGCAGGATGAGTGCATGGCAAGTGCTTGTTTGAAGATG
>JAWQFJ010002478.1:162356-182356 GCA_034096865.1 Theodoxus fluviatilis | reverse complement strand
CTTACAAATTGTACAATGATCTCGTAGACGTGGAGTGGAGCGACTTCTTTAAGTCACCAAGTTGTGCCAGTACGAGAAATGCAGACGGAAAAGTATTTGTTCAACGTAGACGTTCAACATACGAAGGACTCGATTTCGATCTAAAAGGTTACCCATAATTTCTGCTGTTACGTCAATTGAAATGTTGAGACAGAGAGTCGACACACAGATAAAATTACGTCACGTTATTTGACGCCAAATGATCACGTCACACCTTTGGTATTTTCGCCGCTCCATCAAATCACAAATTAGGGAGGCGCAACCCGAGCTTACGACCTTAAAAAACCACTTTCTCTTCAAACCTCGATTCTGAAAATTTGATACATTCAATCGGACCTAACTTCCAGTAAGTGTGCAAAATGTCAAGGAAATCCGTCCAGCAGTTATTGAGAAATCAGCCGTGAAGTTGGGACAGACAAACACACAGACAGACAGATAAAAACCGCTGGCGCTGAACCTCCAGGTTTTGGCATATATATAAGAAATAATTAAAAAAGATCGGGGTCGAACCCGCAACCTCTCGAGAAAAGAGGGGAGAAAAAAGTAAGGTTCGAACCCGCAACCTCTCACGTGTACAACAACAGTTGGGGTGGCTCTCTCTCTCGAATACCATACACACATTTAAAAAAAAGAAGCTTCTGTGCTCATTCGAACCCGTACGCGCATCCCCTACAACCAAGCATGTCCCAGCGACAAAAAAAATATTCGACGCGCTACCGAGTGAGCTAATCCATAAACCTGTGAGGAACTCCAGTAAATCTGGAGGGATAAAAAATCCTTCTTTCTCCTTCACCAATGTCCAATCTCCTGGAAATTACGCCATGGTATTCCACGTCAAATGATCTCATCACACATGCCAAAACTTCCCTTGAGTCAGGGCAGAGTTCCGTCCCTTGCCTTCTTTGCAACACCAAAACGTAAAAAAGTCACTTTCTTTTCCAACCTCGATTCTGAAAATTTGATACATTCAATTGGACCTTACTTCTTGTAAGTGTGCAAAATGCCAAGGAAATCCGTCCAGTAGTTCTTTTATATATCAGCCATTAAGTCGGGACTGACAGACAGACAGACAGACAGACAGACAGACAGACAGACAGACAGACAGACAGACAGACAGACAGACAGACAGACAGACAGACAGACAGACAGACAGACAGACAGACAGACAGACAGACAAAGCTGTGAGGACCTCCAGTAAACCTGGAGGGATAACTCTCACTCTAGCTGCCCAGCTTTCCTTTTTATTTGTAAAAGGAAACGTTGGGAGGAAATGGGAACTAGTAGACACTCATGTAACTCACTCCCATTTCATTCCAGTTTTTCCCTCTTGCCATTTGCTGGTCTTTTGTATCAAGCTGGGACCTCTCTCTTTTCACTTCCAGCTGGCCTAGGTGTGGGCAGTTCCACCTCGGTGCTCTTTGGATTCAACTTCAATGACACTACGCAGCCCGCAACCTTTGACCTGATGGCAGGGGAGTCAGGTTTCACTGTGAGTGTCACATCCCTAGTGGGTGAACTGCTGCAGCCAATCACGTTGTCCGAGTCTGACTTCCTGTCACAGCAAGGTAAGCTGCTGCTCCTCATTGTCTTCCCATTTCATCATCACAACACTCCAAACCCCCTCCTGAAATATTGGTGTCCTTGAATGTTCCTGTCTGAAATTTTTACTGATTGAAACCAATCAATAAGAATTTAATAAAAATTCCAGCAATATCACAGACATCTCAGCTGATCAACCAATCAAATGCTTCCTACTAAACTGCTGTGGCCTGTGTGTTTGGATTCAAAAAGTCCAATCAAATCAGTGAATACAATTGAAACTGAGACGTGCCTCTATTCAGTTCATGAATAAGCTGCCCTACATTTATAGCAAAGTGTGAAAATCTGTTAATTGAATTCATGCCACTCCAAGTAATTTGTGTCAGATGTAGATGACACTGCTTTTGCTACCTTTTAGTAAATTGTTAAAGATCACTCTGGATTTACTTTTTGGATGAGGCAGGCTACTCCTGAGCTGCAATACTTGGAGGAATTTTTTTTTAATGGACAGCTATTAAACATTTTCGCAGAGGAGCACTGAACATATAAGCAGCTGTGCATGTAGTCTAAAGCTCCCCACCCCCACCCCCCACCCCCACCCCCACCCCCACCCACCCCCACCCACACCCACATATGGCTTTGCTGGATCTTGCTGCTTTGCTGCAAGCACTTGCTCTGGCTAAGTGAATTGTTGTCCTCTGGGATATGTGTCTTAGGGTTACTTCCAGACAATTCTTGGTTGGTCACTTTTTTGACTCGCATGCGAAGCAAAAGTGAGTCTATGTACTCACCCGTGTCGTCCGTAAAAAACTTTAACGTTTGACTTTTCTCGGACACTATTAAATCTATTAACACCAAATGTGGCATGATGGTGTATGATGACAAGGCCTCAAAAAACATACACAGTGACTCGACCATGCTTCAAGGTCAAGGTCGCAGGGGCCATAAATGTTTTCTAAAAAACCAGCCATTTTTCACATTTTCCCAATTTTCTCTGAAGTTTTTGACATTGGATACCTGATCTATATTTGGTATATAGGGCAAAGTAAGCTCTATCTTTTGATACCAGTTTGGTTGACCTTGCTTCAAGGTCAAGGTCACAGGAGCTCTTCAAAGTTGGATTGTATACATATTGTGAAGTGACCTTGACCCTGAACTATGAAAGATAACTGTTTCAAACTTCATAATTGTGTGGGGCACATGTCATACTTTCATCATGAGCCACATTTGGTCACATATCATCAAGGTCAAGGTCACTTTGACCTGTATGAAATGTGACCAAATTGTTCAGTAAACAAGGCCATGTAAAGGCGCCGCAGGTGCCTGCATGGAAACAAATCCATGAAAACAAATCTAGATGGTAGTGCCGCAGGCTCCAAACTTATAGGCTCCAAACTTGTTGATGGCAGCTGTCTGCAGGGACTCCAACTGCTTGGCATTGTGAGTTTCCACAAGTTTGCGTTTGCAGTACAGATGGAGAACTGGTCTGTGGTTTTGTTCTCCACTATTCGCTGAAGCAGAGTCAGCAGTGTTGGCTGGTGGTCTGCTGATTCTTGACTTGATGACCCGCACATCCTCCTCCGTGTGGTGGCCTTCTCGCACCCTATTGAGCAACTGAGCAAACTGGCAGTCCTCTTTCTGCCGCATGATCTCTTTCAGCTCAAACATGCCCGCTCTGTCGCTGAGTTGAGTTGAGTTGAGTTGCACAACCTCTGTACATAGTTCACAACACAACCTCTGTACATAGTTCACAACACAACCTCTGTACATAATTCACAACACAACCTCTCAGCATGTGAGTCGTGTGGGCTTTGCCCTTCTTGTTGGTTAATGTGTGTGTGTGTGTGTGTGTGTGTGTGTGTGTGCGTGCGCGCATGTGTACATGCATGCGTGCGTGCATGCATGCGTGTTTGTGCAAGTAATGGCAGTAAGGTCTGTCTGAAGCCTCCTTCATTTTGGCAAGGAAGGTCAGTCTAAGTTTGGGTCCATTTGCTGCAAGACACATAAAGATCTCCATGGTTATTCTTGGCCTCCACAAAGCACACCGTTTTCCTGCATTGTTACTTAACAAAGCAAGACAATCTATCTCTAGTTTGAGTCTCAAGTAGTTGTAGGTCTACATGGTTTTACTTCCCTGACTAAGTAGTGCAGTCTGCATACATTTCCGTGTGGGCTTTGGAATCTTGCATTTTCTTCCTCCTATGTAGTATTGTTTGGCCTATTATTACATCGGCCTCTGAAAGGAATGATTCAGTGGTCTCTTTGAAAGCATTTCTCTGTTTTCTCATCATTAACCAGTGAAACGGATCCCTATGCTTTGGTTTCATGGTGATCTTTTCTTGCTTCACGAGGCACACTGGAATGTTCTAGAGTACTGTTGCCATATCATTTTCAAGGCTTGAAATGAGCTGGATGCTTACAGGACAGAAGCTGATAAAGGTAGTAGATAAGTTGTATTGAAAAATAGTTACTGTTTCGAAGTTAACCTTTGAAGTGTCATGGGGCCGCAATTTCAGCGAAGTTCCCATTCAATGGCCACTCTGCCTGAACTGTTGTGAACTGTTCCTGTCACAAACTGTTAAAGCATCCAGTTGGACAGGATGGATGGAAAGGAGGAATTGTTTAAAGGCCAGAGCTACTGCAGAATAAGAAAATCAGCTGATATTTGAGCCCTAATAATATTTTTCGGGTTAATAAATGCATTCTTATTAAAGCAATTTATTGCAACTTTTACATACCTCTGAGACGGGAAGAATATGGGCTTATTTAAATACCTCTATTAAAGCATTTTTGTACTCCTCTTGAAAAATTCCGGTAGCAGGAGATAAGCTTTAAACAAACAAACAAATAACTCCTCAGATCTTTGCTTTCTTTGAATGAATGTGTGTTTCATAAAGCTTTTGCCACTCTTTACTTTTTCAGTCAAATCTTTGGGGAGCATTTTCTCACTCTCTGTTCCATTTTTGCTTCAGGTCGCCTGTCTGGGATGAATGATAACACAGTCAGTGCAGACATTGCAGAGGACAATAGGACGCCAGAGGGAGTGTGCCAGTGTGTCTGTAGCTGTGCCAATGTGTTGCCCCTAGCAACCACCACAGACAACACATGGCGATTTGCTGGCAAGACTGTGGGTTCTGGCGCTGTTGTGCTGATGACGGTGAAGCTGTCCGACAGTGGTGCCAAGGTCACCATCAACACGGAGAAAACGGTCATCGGAGCCATGCTGGCCAAAGACGTCAAGGCTGCTCTGGCCAAAGCTCTGTGAATGATGGAGAAACTTGCCAACTTTTCTTTCAGGTCATCCCAAATGAAAGGAACTGGATGTGTATGAGACTTACACCATGTGATCGAGAAGGGAGATTTGAAGAGACTGAACTATAGGGAAGAAGTGATGATTATATGTGTTTGTGAGGGTATTTTGTTTTGATTCTTTGGCAGACGATGTGAAAGGTGAATGTTGTTGATCAGATCCCTTTGTGATGAAGTAATTAAAGTAAGCCACAATTTCCTTAATTGATTTAATTTTCATCTGCCTCTTCTACATAATACGCATAAATCACAGACTAGCTCACACACACACACACACACACACACACACACACACACACACACACACACACACACACACACACACACACACATGCACACACCTCATTTCTAATCTCAATTTGGTGTGAAAACATTTTACTGTGACATGGTTTCTGTTCAGTTTGAAATGTCTCTACAGAGGAAGTTAGTATTACAATCCCTCAGAGCACACGGAAATTGAAGTCCACAAAAACAGGGTATGAAATGCTAACGGAACACATGCTATGGTTCCTTGAATGCCAGGATAAGTCTTACATCGAGAGCTTCATAGATTGATGGCATGGGCTGTTTTCAGGCATCTACAGGGTGACAGGCTGTCCCATAGGTGGCTTCTAGTTCCATTCTTCTTGTTACATTCTTCTTGCTACACTAGAGAGGGAGGTACAGGGCAGATAATGACTCGGTAAGGGTCCAGTCCACATACAAATTGTGGATGCTGGATAATGGTTTTATTATGTTTGAGTATTCACACAGACGTCAGCAATGAAAGGCGTTTTGTTTATAAGCACTGCTTACAAAGTTTGTGTTCATTTGTTCTTTTTCTTGTGTATCAGTCATTTTATTCCAGTACATGCATTGGTGACATTTTGTCATTCCGACAGCACTAAGAAGGTTGAGAGGGACCAGGCATCGAACATATCTAGGATTTGGTTGAATTGTATCTGTAGTGTGCTGTGGAACAAAAAATGTTTTGGTGTGGAAAAAGGTGGCAGTAACAATGTTTGCACTGGACTGAATCTAGAACGATTGGTTGAAACTACAAAAATAATGAACGAGACTTTGCCATCATGCTGTCCTTGAAATCCATCAACATCTGAGGTACTTATGTTAAACACGTTGTCACCAAAACTCAGCCGAGACCACCTCACCAGCCTAATGCGTAGACTGGCATTTTCATGTTGCTGCTGTAGACAGTTGTCACATGGGTCAGTCTCAACGTCTTCCTTGCTCTGCATGGTGGCTTGTGTGCTGAGACAGGTACTAGCTGTCTTTACAAGTGCTACTGTTGCCTTCAACTTACACTGCCACAGACTGCTACTGAAATTGCGTTGCCTTTATGCTGATCATACCAAATACTGTGAAAGTATTTGTTTTAATTCATCCACTGAGGAAAACTTGTCAGGCACTTGTCACAAACTCCAGATGTGATGTTGTAATTATATCTTTGTTTGAATTAATTGTGATAAAAATATTTACTTTAAAAAGGCAGTTTAAAACTGCACAAATACATGACCATACCATATTGTGCATGATGGTGAATTGAATTGAAAGTATACAGACTGAAAGTGTTGATTTCATGTCACAATCAGTGCTTAGTGCAATAAATGGGTATGAAAAACAAGGGAAGTATTCATTTTGTTTGTTGGTGAGTGTGAAAAACTATGTGATGCTTTCATGCAGTAACTCCAAATTGTGTGTGTTTGCCTATTTGTGCTTTTTCACATCTGCAAGGATGCTCAAGCACAAATCTGCTCATGAACGTATTGACATGTATGCATGTGTGTGTGTGTGTGTGTGTGTGTGTGTGTGGTTGGGCAAGAAAAAGTTTGAACTTGATTTGGCAGTCATTTGGTCAACCAGATGAGGGCAAGTGAAACAGCAGTGAAAACACTGTGCATCATTATACTGCCAATGCCTTCCCTGCCTCCACAGGCCCCCTTTGGGTCGGGGGTCAGAATAGACCCACCGCATCTCCCTATGTGATTAGGAAGATGTGAATATCTAGAGACATCGTGACTTGATTTGTGCTTACTCTGAACTGTTCTAGAGAAAGGGCTTACATAGCCTACAAAGGCTGATAGGTCATAAAACTTCATCCATCCATCCCTGCCTCTTCAGTCAAGAAATCCTTCTTGAACTGAAGCGAGCAGCTGCTGCAACCTACTCAACTAATGATCCTTACTGACTCATGATGACACCTTGTCCCTTGCTGCCAATAGAATTCCTTGATCCCTTACCAAAGAGTGTCGTAACAGTAAGATTGATCCCTTACCAAAGAGTGTCGTAACAGTAAGATTGATCCCTTACCAAAGAGTGTCGTAACAGTAAGATTGATCCCTTACCAAAGAGTGTCGTAACAGTAAGATTGATCCCTTACCAAAGAGTGTCGTAACAGTAAGATTGATCCCTTACCAACGAGTGTCGTAACAGTAAGATTGATCCCTTACCAACGAGTGTCGTAACAGTAAGACTGATGGAATACAAGTCAGATGTCACATCACATTCCTAAGTAATAATTTTGGGGGAAAAACTTTTTAATCTTGGCAGTAGATTAAGTGCACAATGAAAATCTTGCAATGTACACAAACTATACAAAACTACAAAGATTGCACATTTCATCCAGTTTATCTGCAGTGGTATTTAGACACAAGGCATGAGATCATAATGTGATCAGGCATATTCAACATATTACAAGTGCCTGAGAATGTTTCCGCCCTAATCTACTCTGAATAGATACCATTTATCACAAAATTCGGGTTGTGTCAGGGACCGACGATGCATCTCATCAGCCATTCAAATGCTTGCTCCTTTGCTGTTTTGGTACCTATGCCAAGATTCAAGTCTTTGTGGCAATCTCTAAATCTTGAATTTGTCTCCTCCGCAACATGTTTAGCATCAGGGAACTGAAACTGTATTACCCTTAGCTAACATGAATCTAGATGACAGTCTTGGATGTAAGGTGGTCGACTGCAAATTGCCCTCTGTTAGTGACTATGATTTGAAACCCTGAAGTCAGTAGGTGGCACCACAAATCAGATAAATATCCACTGATGCCCATCATGCTAACCACTCTGAATGATGGCATACCAGGATCTTACATAGGCCAATATTGCTACTGTGTCATCTGCCAGTATCCACTTGTGGAAGGCAATGCATTCACTAGCCAATGGATCAAGGAAACATTCCATATATTAGACACAAACTCACATGCACAACTTCCAATTTCATATTCATGTACATCCTTTACCATAACAACGCAACTGCACACACTACTTTGGAGAAACACACGATACACTCAAACAACCCTTCTATTTGCATCGCTCTAACATCCACACTAACAAGAGCACCTGCACTCTCATCATTGAACATTTCAACCTACCCCACCATACACTACACAACCTGAGATGCATGCTGATAGAGAAATCTTACCCCACCATACACTACACAACCTGAGATGCATGCTGATAGAGAAATCCTACCCCACCATACACTACACAACCTGAGATGCATGCTGATAGAGAAATCCTACACAGACAGCAATGACAATCGATGGAAGAGCAAAGAGCTCTTGAAAGATAAACTGATGACAGAAAACATTTTGCGAGACATAACACATCCATTGCCCTCAACCTTCAGCCTAGCATGATCAGGGCAATGTTACACTTCACTCCCTGCAGGATTTTAACACTCCTTCCTTCCATCAGCAGTGAGATTGCTAAATGCACCATGAGCTTTGTAAATGATGTCAAATGTTGTTTTTGATTAGTGATAAATTTCTACTGTCATTACATGCAGTCTTTGCTTTTGTGTAGTGTGTGTACATTGCAAGATTTTCATTCGCTATGGTGAAGTTTTGTGCAATTAATCTTTTTACACATGTACGCCTATTTATTTTCATCACGTAATTGTGATACATGTCTCCCTCTTCATCGTTTTCTTGTAAAGTTATGATATACATTTATACATATGTGGGTTTACCTCATGTATATATCCAGCCAGCCAGCCATTATCCTGAAGGCACAGCTCCGCCGGGCGGGCCATATCATCCACATGGAAGTATCACCGGTGCCAGATGGTGTATAGCGCTCTCGCTCAGGGTCACCCCCAAAAACAGTATAAAGACTGCATCAAGGACAGCCTGAGGTGCTGTTCCATTTCTACAAAGATCTTGAATGCTGTGCCAAGGACAGAACTGGCTGGCTAACAATCACTCAAAGGGCCTGTAAGACCTTTGAAGAAGCTTGATGGGTGTGGGTCACCAACACCAGGGAATGCGGGAAAGCCTCGACGTTCACCCCTATCGGATTGGACTGGCCAGCCACACTCAGGCCCATCATCAAAGGACTGCACAAGAATGACTGACATCATCAACTCTGATGGTCAACAGACGATCCATCTTCTGAACAAAAAAATTATGATGACAATGATGATGATGATGATGATGATGATGATGATGATGTTGATGATGATGGTGGTCTCAACACTCGGGACTAGTTCATCCGATATTGATCTTCTTCTTCTTCTCGAACGCCATCACACTTGGATTCTAGAGTCAAGGATGAAATGGGCTGTTTTCTGGAGAGATTCCACCCTGCTGTACAGCTTTCCTGAATGCTTGCTGGTTCCGGCCAAACGTCCTCTCGCAGCAGCCAGTGGTTCCTGCATTCCTGCAGAATGTGTTCAGCCGTCTGGTTGGCCTCTCTTGGAATCAATTAAGACTTGTGTCACAGTTTACAGGAGAGCAGGAGAGGGGAGGGTGGGTGGGGGGGGGGGAGAGGAGAAGAAGAAACTTGCAGTATTGAAAAATCATGAAGTTTGAACTAACAACCACTATGTTTATTTCATTAGTCATGGTCTTGACTCAAAACAGTTGAACTGTGTTGGAGTTGGGATACAACCTTGTTTTACTCCCTGTCATTGCAAAAAATGTGTAGTCATTCATGTCACTAAATTTTTTTTCTCTCACCACAACCGACATTCATTCATCACTCTCTATTAATAGTAACTCAGTAGTTCACATTCCTTCATTAACTACCATGAAAACAATGACATAATGATAAAATGTACAATTTCTCTTCTTTACTGTATCCCCTTGTTGGAAATATGTCTACTGGTACAAGAAATATGTTTTGTTACTATCACAAAGTAATCCTTCTTGTATTCTTCATATTAGAATCTGGAAAACATTTCTGTTTAACTAGCAAGTACTAACCACAAAGAATATAAAGACTGGTTTATCTCTGATAAATTTGTTCAATACACCATGAGCAACACATTTAAAGTTTAAAGATGGATAAAAATAGAATTTTCAACACAAGTTTCACAAATCTCACTAATATTTATATTTTAAAAGTAGCTTGTGAAATGTGTTTAAAAAAAGTAATTATGATAATAATAAACCCTAAAAATATCCATAAATTAAGTAATATTGCAGTTGATGCAACCATTAAAAAAGCTTATCTGACTTCAAAAACCAAAGTGGACTTACTAGGACTATTGACTAAAATAACGACTTATCATAATTATCATCGGCTTTAAAAGCGCTCTGTGTTTTATCTTTTCATCCACAGGTCTCTCCTATCTCCTAGGGCAGCAACACTCATGCAGGCCCTTCTCAAGATCCATCTTGCCTCTAGCTTTTGACATATGCCAGATGTGACACACTGCCCAGACAGGGCTACTGCGAAGTGGCCTTAGGAAAGTATTTGAGACAAGTAAGTAGTAACAAAATTAAAATCCAAGGCTACCAGCTGCATATTGTATAAGGCAAGCACCCTGGGGTGCTTCGACCTACTTTCCATTACCTCTAAAGCTGCAATGTGGCAAAGCTTGTGCGGGGCCGTTTTCGCATCTTCAGCCCCCTGTGGGAAGGAGGTAAGATTTGACCCACCACCTCTCCCTATGAGATTCATTAGAGGTGAATAACTAGAGGACTTGATTTTGTCCTACCAGTCCTTGTGCTTGTTCATGACTGATGACCTTAGTCTACCATGGCTGGTAGGCAGTACAAATTCATTCATTTAATCATTCATTCATACAAAATAAATGAATTCATTAATTTCTTTAGTTATGCTCCTCTGAAAGCAAGAAATAATCAACATTCTTGTAAGTTATGGCCTCCTCACATGTGACACATTTCTGGCAACTATACATTTCCATTCAAAATGTTGCACTTGCAAGTGGCAACAAGCGTTTTGAGCATGCTCAAACTGGCATTGTTCTGGAAACTATTCTGTTTCCATAGAGTCGCAAGTTCCAAAAGCAATGTTCTTTCTAGCGTCTGCCCAATGAAATCACTTTTTTTCCAGGTCCGTCACTCTTTTAGACACTCCCCCTGTGGTTCAGGGTAAGAATTGACCCACCGCGTCTCCCTACGCTATTCGTAAGAGGCGAATAACTAGAGACACTGTGACTGTATTTACGTTTACTCTGAACTGTTCAAGTATTTTTTGTGCTTAATGGCCTTAAATAGCCTACAAAGGCTGATAGACCGTTAAACACTATCCATCCATCCACCCTTAGATACTCCCTTGAACAGCCAATCAGATGGGTTCCTGCCACTTAAAGGTAAAGTGTCCAATAACATCCTAATGGCAGTCTCACCATGCTTGATTTGAATTTTCTGCGCCTTCTGCTACATCATCTGTCAGTTGTAGGATGTTCCAACTCCTAAATATGAAATTTCTTGCACAATTCTTCATCATTGTATATTCATAATGTGTGCCGTTTATTGAAAAAAAAACCTGTCTTCACAAGGAGCGCAGCTGACTTGATCTAGTTTGAATATACCACTATGTCTGAGCAGAGAGTGGAGTTAATAACGGATCTAGGATGCAATTTCACATCTTAGGGCATTTTTCTCGTTTTGTTTGTGGGGAAAAAAGTCATAAGAAATATCACAATATTAACTATGAGCATGATATGGGGAAAGTTGGAAAGATGTCTATCACCACATCCATTATAGTATAATTCACGTGGCCTTGAGGATCTCGTTTCCAACTACCACCCAGTTGTCCCTGGTTCATTTTCTGGCCGATGCCCTAGTCTGTAATTTAGTTAATATCTCATCCCAGTTCTCACACAGCATTTTACCAGACACAAGGAAATTTCATATCCTTTCTATAAAACTGACCAGGTGAGGAGGCTCTTACTTCCTGGTGAGAGAACTGAAAGTTTCCATTTTTTACTGCTAAGCTCTCAGGCTTCAAAACAGAACCTAACCATCTCTGCCATCTTTAAGACCAGAAATCCAGCCATGCTGGATGTGCAAGTGTAGTAATAAGCTGCCAACTGCTGGATTTCATTCTCTTCAAATTATGCATCACACAAACTCTTTTTTTGTGTATCACAGTATAGAAATGTTTTCATTGGATCATACTTTCACTACCTTTTCATTCAATATCTATCTCACTTTCCAATTAAAATCTTTTTTACTTTATTCTGAGAGATGGACACATCCATTAAAATCTCAATTGATGCATACAGCTAAAAACCTGCATTAACTCCATTCACGAGTCTTTATATTCTTCCTCCTTGCTCAATTTCCTCACACATACAGATACACCTCCCAAACAGGTTCAGCAGTGTCGGACCCTGCACACACATCACAGTTCCAATTCCTTCTTCCTTTGTAGGAAGTCAGTCTGCTTTATCTTCTGTTCAATCTCTTTCATTTGTCTCTCCTGAATCCTACTTCCCAGTGTCCTCTTCATTCTGCTTTTGTCCTCGTCAGTCATGCTTCCGGAGTAGTTACAGTTTACCCCAGACAGCACACGTAAGCATGCTGGAACGATGGGGTCACACTTCTTGTTGAGGATGAATATTGGCACTACAAAGTTTTTCTTCTCTATTGGATACAGACATGATTCTGTCAACGAAACGGCTGTTTTGTAGCTCTCTGAAACGGAGTCGGGGTGGCAAAATCTGTGAGTGATTAGCAAAAATATCCAGGTGGCTTTGCTGAACCACTTGCCGAAGTTGTACACTTCTGTTCGTCCCATTGATGTGCACTCATTCTCAAGGGCGATTTTTGGTGTCAGTCCATTCTTAAACTCTAGGCTGACCAGCTCTTTTTTCACCCTCTCAGCCAGTTGCAAATCATCTTCATGGTGGATGATTACGCCATCAAAAAATTCCTCTTTCAGCTCAGCTGGTAACTTGCTCAGATCCACAGCTGCAACAGAAAGAGGATGTTATAACTTGTTGGGAATGCATTGATCAAACTGCAATTGACCCGGATCAGCCTATACCTAACTGTTTCTCTGAACCGTCCCCCTGTGGGTCGGGGTGAGGACAGACCCACCATGTCTCTCTAGGCGATTAGTACAAGGTAAATAACTAGGCAAATCATGCCTTGACTTGCTCATTCTTTAACCTGCTCTAGTCACTGATCATGGCCAATAGTTCTACTTGGCCTACAAAGGCTTTTTGACCATAATACGTTGTTCATTTATCCATTCACCTAAGGAGGTTGGTAATAACAAAGCATTTGAAGAAATGCTGCTCCATTTATCAATTCAACATTGACGTAAATTATTCTTATGGGGAAATCTGGTCCTGTAACATTGACAGCACAAATCAATCTGTGCATGAAAAGATGTGCATTAATCAGAAGTGAGAAACCCTTGTATATTAAAGTTGAATAATATCGGCAAATTCACTCTAGGGACACAACTTTATGAAACCAATGAACATTTTCTGACACCATAATGACCCATGAGATATGGCACTTCTTTCTATGTCTTTAAGTGCTCTCCAATTCCCTTTTCTCTGCCAGCCGTTTTCTTGTGGGTTGGAGGTTAGAATTGACCCACCATGTTCCCCTACACATTAGTATAGACAGTCAACTGGGGAAATCATCACTTAACTTGCTCACACTTTAACCTGCTCTGGTGAATTTTTTGTGATCATGGCCTAACAAAAGCCTTCAATGGCTGATGGGCTGTAAAACTCTATCCGTCCATCTCTCTGTGGGTTGGGGGCCAGATTTGAGCAACTGCATCTCCCTATGCGATTGAGGAGCAAATAACTAGCAACTTCATAACTTGATTTGCTCTGGCTCTTAACTATTCCAGTGTTTTCTGCTCAATTGCTTTACTTGGCCTACAAAGGCTAATGGGCCGTAAAACTCCATCCATCCACCCATCCTTCTCTCTCAGCAGGAGCCCTGGGGGTTGGGGGTCAGAATAGACCCACCACGTCTCCCTACATTATTCATAACGGGGAATAATGAGGGACATCGTGACTTGATTTGCTCTAATCTAACTTGGAACTATTCTAGTTATTTTCATGCTTAATGACCATATATAGCCTACAAAGGCTGATGGGCTGTAAAACTCCACCCATCCTTCCCTCCCAGCAGAGACTAGCAGCGTCTGCTTGGACATCTGTCAAACATGATACCAAACAATCTGAGCTCTGTTGACGTCCGCTCTTCATTTACATGTGGTTGGAATGAAGCAATGGGACAACACAGATCAATACAAGTGAATGCTGCAATGGCTACAATAACTAAAAAGTATTTTAGCACCATTTGTTGGGCCTTGCGTAGCCTTTCCAGACTGATGGGCCACATTCATTCAATATGCTACAATAATTATGATTGTGGGATGGTGAGGTTGCTGCTGCTGCTGTTGCTCATGATGATGATGAAGATGATGATAATGATAATGATGATGATGTAATATTACTACAGATGATTACTATTTTATTACTATGAATAGCGGCTATGACGGTAGTAGCAGCAAAGTGACATTTCTAAGTGCAAAAATACACTTGAGCCTAAGACTTCAACTAATGCAGCACCTAATACTTTGAGACAGTGTACTTGCAAACATGTCTGGCACACCTGTGCAAGAGTCCTCTTCCACCAGGCTGTTGAGGCGCCAAGGGACAACACTGTTGCTTCCAGATCCACCGAGTTCCGTCCTGCTTGAGCCTGGGTCAGAGTCTGGTTCCTGCTCAAGGTGAGGATGGGGGACGGGGGGTTGGTCTGTTGGGATGGATGGAGATTGTAAGGCAAGCATTGAGATCTCACTGGTGAGAGTCTCCATGCTGGAGGGAAGGGGGTCAAGATGAGGGCTGAGAGATGATCCTCCTTGTTCCTCCATCCCCTCAGGGTCCTCACGCACAGGGTTGGAGGTCTGGAAGCTGCCGTTTCCACAAATGTGATCTGGAGGAGGTGATGCCTGGCTTTGGCTGGGGGTGTTTGATCCTGAAGAGTATTCCTCCGAGTTTCCTGTGTCCACATCTGTCATGAACTCCTTCGGTTCCATTAACCTGGATGAACAAGAGTATGCATGTGAAGAGTCTGGTGCTTGTGTGTGTGTGTGTGTGTGTGTGTGTGTGTGTGTGTGTAGTGTGTGTGTGTGTATGTTTATGCACAAATCTCCCTAGATCAGTAGCTTTTTCAGGAGATTCACTTCTAGTGTGCCGTAAGAACATGTTGTGCCCTTTGATGAAAGCATTGCTGCATACAAAGCTGTTGGGTTGAAACACACTGTACTATCGTGAGTGTGTGTGCATGAATGTGCGCATGTGCAAGTATGTAAGCAAGTGTGTAGTGTCATAAATACACAAACCTTCCTCTTTGCTGCTTTAGTATTTTAAATAATAAAATACATTTCATCAATAAATAAATCAATGACTATAGTATATCAACACAAGAATAAGAACCAAGTTGAAAATTGCCTGAGACTTTAAAAGTGTGGGAAAGCTCCAGACTAATGTAATATAAAGTTGGGAAGCTGTGGGAGACATGAACACACACAAATATTAGGATGTCAAAGCCTCATAACCAAGTGGCAGAATGGTGTGTGCACATTTAGAGACAAACTTTATCATTTTCAAAACTTTTTCTATAAAAGTATTTGGACTGAATCACTGAGAACTCCATTTGACACTAGTTATCAATTTATATATGCACACACACACACACACACACACACACACACACACACACACACACACACACACACACACACACACACACACACACACACACACAAACAGATTTGTAAGCATGGGTGTGCTCATCTCCTTAAGAACTTCATGTTTTAAATTTCACACCACTCTAGTATCAAATATGGAATTCAAAATGGTGTTTTTATTTAAGTTCAAACACCTAAATATGGAACTCCTCTAACTCAAAACTGCCCAACATCCCCAACCCCCCTACCGTTACCTCCAAAGCATACGTTTTGATCAATCAATCTCCTGTTGATCAGGCACTGAAACTAACCATAGGTCAGAGTGAGATACAATTCTCAAAGTCTGTTAGAAACTTAGGTGTCATGTTCGATGATGATCTTTCTATGAGAGTTCATGTGAACAAAGTTTGCCAGTTAGCTTACTACGAGTTAAGGAAGATTAGCACTATTCGTCAGTATCTTTCACAACAGGCCATTCAAACCCTTGACACTTCCCTTGTTCTGTCCCGTCTTGATTATGGAAATTCTCTTCTTGCCGGCATTCCTGACACTCTGCTAAACAAACTGCAAAAAGTCCAAAATGCTGCTGTTAGATTATTTTTTAGAAGGCCCAAGAGAACTCCCACATCCAAACTCCTTCGTGCACTGCACTGGCTCCCCGTCGCTCAGAGGATTGAGTATAAGCTAGCCACTATGTGTTTCAGCTTCTTCAATCAAACTGCACCACACGCACTCAAAGAAATTCTCACTGTCTACACCCCCGCTAGAAATAACCGTTCAGCTGCAGACACCAAAACGTTAAATGTCCCCCGTCGCAAAAAGAAAACCCAAGGACAGCGAGCTTTTTCCTATATCGGCCCTGTAACGTGGAATAGCCTACCTTTCCCTGTCCGTCACTCTGATTCCATGTCCCAGTTCAAAACCTCCCTTAAGGCACACCTGTTCCGGTCAGTCTTTCCTAATGAGCAGTGAGGTGCTTCACAAGGCGCCTCTTTAATGTTTTGTGTTTTTGTGTAGTGCCTCCAAGGTTAAGTAGTTGTATTATATTTAACTCTTTTTTGCTTCAACTGTACAGTGTGCGTGTTGGAATGCTTTGTATAAAAACCGCTGGCGCTGAACCTCCGGGTTTTGCCACACAAAAAAAGATCGGGTTCGAACCCGCAACCTCTCGAGAAAAGAGGGGGAAAAAACACACAAAAAACCCCAATAAAACAGGCCGGGTTCAAACCAGCAACCTCTCGAAAAAAGAGGGGGAAAAAATTTTCTGCGTGGATTCGAACCCGTTCACACATGACCTAACGTTACAATAGTCCAACGCTTTAACCATCTGAGCCATTCGCCAATTAACGGTACTACGTGTTTGTAAAGCAATTATAAATTAAAAAGTCTGTAGGACCTCCAGTAAACCTGGAGGGACATGAGTAGTATTTATTCATAGTAGTAGTAGTAGTAGTAGTAGTAGTAGTAGTAGTAGTAGTAGTAGTAGTAGTAGTAGTAGTAGAGAGGCTATATATAGACCGTGAAGCCTTTTGAACGCCCCATCGTAATGTGTTGCCTTCTATAGGGTTTTAGCGCAATTTTCTTATTGCGATAATGTCACTCATCATAGCTTCTGAACTAGGTACGAAACGTCCAAGATACGAAACGACCCTCATCGTAAAAAAATCCTTCTCTCTCCTTCACCAATGTTCTCGAAATTAATCCTTCTCGAAAATCTCCTCGAAATTACGTCACGTTATTCCACGTCAAATGATTACGTCACGCATTTTGCATTTGGACTCTGTTGTAGCGTTTTCTTTGCAATGTATGTCGTAAAAAGTTACTTTTTTCAAACCTCGATTCTGAAAATTTGATACATTCAATCGGACCTAACTTCCAGCCAGTGTGCAAAATGTCAAGGAAATCCGTCCAGTAGTTTTGGAGAAATGAGCCGTGAAGTCGGGACAGACAGACAGACAGACACACAGAAAATCCTTCTTCCTCCTTCTCCAATGTTCTCTAAACTATTCATTCTCGCATGGATTCTATATAGGACCCACGCTCCTGGAAACTCTACTTGCAAATGACGTCACGTTGTTAATGACGTCACACATTACGCAATTTCGCCTTTCTATGAACCGCGTATTTGGGGAGGCACTCTGGAGTGTACGACCTTAAAAAACCACTTTCTCTTCAAGCCTCGATTCTGAATATTTGATACATTCAATCGGACCTAACTTCCAGTTAGTGTGCAAAATCTCAAGAACATCCGTCCAGTAGTTTTTGAGATATAAGCCGTGGAGTCGGGACAGACAGACAGACAGACAGACAGACAGACAGATAAAAACCGCTGGCGCTGAACCTCCAGGTTTTGGCATATATATTTAATTTTTTTTTAAAGATCGGATTCGAACCCGCAACCTTTCAAGAAAAGAGGGGGGAAAAACACGCACACACAAAAACACAAAAAACCAGGTTGGGTTCGAACCCACAACCTCTCGAAACAAGAAGGGCAAAGCCCATACGGCTCACATGCTTGACCTTGACCTTCATATGACCTTGACCTTCAGGTGACCTTCAAGGTCAAAGTCAAACAACTAAACCTACCAATGACATCATACACTAAGAAATGCTTTACATTTTTTTCCTACCAAAATACATGCGACCTTGACCCAAGGTCAAGGTCATGCAACACAAAGCTGTTAATTCAAGACATAGGAAGCACAATGGTGCTTATTGGCACTTTCTACCATGAGATATGGTCACTTTTAGTGGTTCATTACCCCATTTTGGTCACATTTCATAAGAGTCAAAGTGACCTTGACCTTGATGATATGTGACAAAATGTGTCTCATGATGAAAGTATAACATGTGCCCCACATAATTATTAAGTTTGAAACAGTAATCTTCCATAGTTCAGGGTCAGGGTCACTTCAAAATATGTATACAATCCAACTTTGAAGAGCTCCTGTGACCTAGACCTTGAAGCAAGGTCAACCAAATTGGTATCAAAAGATAGGAATTACTTTTATCTATATATCATATATAGGTCAGGTATCCAATCTAAAACAAGTCAGAGAAAATTGAGAAAATGTGAAAAATGACTGGTTTTTAGACAACATTTATGGCCCATGCGACCTTGACCTTAAAGCAAGGACAAGTCACTATGTATGTTTTTTGAGGCCTTGTCATCATACACCATCATGTCACATTTGGTATTGATAGACTTAATAGTCTCCGAGAAAAATCCAACGTTAAAGTTTCCGGACGCCCGGACGCCCGGACGCCCGGACGCCCGGACGGACGAAAAGGGTGAGTACATAGACTCACTTTTGCTTCGCATGTGAGTCAAAAAGAGGAAAAAAAATTTCTGCGCAGAATCGAACCTGGTCATGCATTGCTCATTGCTCGTGCAAGGCTGGGTAAGTGATTTTTAAAAAAATCATTTATCTGTTACGTGTTTGATGGATTAACCTAAGCTACTGTTGAAGTGTTGTGTGTGGATCCAAAAAGCTTGCACAACTGTCCTTTGCACTGACTGTCCTATGCATTAACTGTCCCTCACACTGACTGTTCTATGCACTGACAAAGAGATTGTCACGAAGGAGAGGAGGGGAAGTGCGCTTTCTACAGTGGGTAAAGATCTAGCAGTCCGCTCAAAGTTTTTGTCGCGCTCACCAGTGCTTCGGACACATGCCGGTCATTCTGTGCACTGGTCAGTGTGAAAGTGCATAGGACAGTCAGTGCATCGGACAGTCAGTGCATAGAACAGTCAGTGTGAAGGACAGTTAATGCAAAGGACAGTCCGTGCATAGGACAGTCAGTGCGAAGGACGGTTGCGCAAGCTTTTTGGCTCCACACACACTTCAAGAGTAGGTTCTACAATTTTGGAATGCGAGCTTCGGTTACTCCATCAAACACGTAACAGATAAATGATTAAAAAACAACAACAACACTTACCCAGCCATGCACGAGCAATGAGGATGGTTGGTTGATCTTCTGCTTAGCAGCGTCAAGATGGAAATAAAGTTGATACATAATGTGCGGCGCATTGATCTGAAGCACCGAGCTGTCACCTCCACCGTTTAATCCGCTTGCTAATAGATCTTAATTTCGTCTAAATAACATGAATAGTATTTATTCATACCCCTGTCTATCACAGTCTGAGAAATCTTCTCACTGTCTGGCAAAAATGAGACACAAATG
>JAWQFJ010002478.1:144856-157356 GCA_034096865.1 Theodoxus fluviatilis | reverse complement strand
TGAGAGAGAGTGAGAGAGAGAGAGACAGAGAGAAACAGAGTGACAGAGAGAGACAGAGACACATAGAGAGAGAGAGAGAGACAGAGACAGAGAAACAGAGAGAGATAGAGAGAAAGACAGAGACAGAGACACAGAGAGAGAGAGAGAGAGAGAGAGAGAGAGAGAGAATCTGGGTGTCAGGTGTCCCTGTCTTTGTCTCGGTACATGTATGCGAAAATGCCTGATGTAGACAGCATAGGAAGCGATCAACAACTCATCACTAATCTCCTCCACTGTCGTCATTATCATCGTCCCTGTTGCAGATGTTGTTATTTTTCCTCGGAGACTCGGTACGGACATAGACGCTGTTGTCGATAGTTATGTTAATAAGCAGAGCAAATTTTGTCGTGTTAAAAGCATAAAAGGAAAACAAAGAAAAATATAGAAAATCTAACTGGAAATGAGATGATTCTCACCTTGCACAGCCTCGTCTGAAATTGTCCGCTCTCTCTTCCACAGAGGACCCCTTGAAGGCGTGGCCGGATGAGGCTCTGTCTAGTCTGAGCTGGCTGATCCAGTCTTTGTAGATTTCTGCACTGGAGCCGCACACAAATCGAATTTCTGGATGGACCTCCAGCCGTTCTTCCTGCAAGGTGCGCAGAATGGCGTGCAGTGATAAAGTCTTACGGCATATCACAAAAGACGCAAGACTGACAACATTTGTATCTTCCAACAGTTTGAAGGACTATGTATGATGAAAGTCATGCAGCACATTATACTATTTCTAATTAAAATTCAACACCCGTTGTTTTTGGACAAGAGTCCATGAAAAGACTGCAAAATTAACGCAAGACACTGTAATCAACGAGATGGGACGAAAATGGTGCAAGGATCACTTTACCTCAATCTTCTTTCTGATGACGTCAGCGTCCTCCGGTTGGAGGTTGGGCAGGGCGATTGTCATGACAACTGCATTTTTCTCCAACAGGTCCCCCATCTCTTCCTGGATGTCCTTTTGGGCGAGGAGGAGCTGAGTGGTGATGTCACCGAAAAGTGGAAAGGGTTCAGTACTAGTGTCCTCCACCTCCAGGACGAGGACTCCCAGAGTTGGATGCAACACCAGTACCGCTATCGCTGCTTTCCTGGTCTTGCACAGATGCTGGTTGTGAAAAAGGAAGACTGGGGGGTCATCGGGACTCATGATCTCCTCAAGCGCTGTCTTGGTCCTCTCTATGACGACCACCTCTGCCTTCTTTTCAAGTGCCTGTGATTTCCCTTTGAATGGTTCGTGGGGAAGATCTACCTCTCCTATCCCGTAAGATGTAATACTCGATACAGATATGGACGCATCAGAGCTGTATCGCCATTTTGTCACCGTCTCTACGTCCCTTACTGCGAGTTCTGTTGGTCCAGGGAAGACGTAGATGTTTCCTTTCCTACCGTAGTACGAGTCAAACCTCTCCAGGTCCTCTGCTCCAGGCAGCTTCTGCAACAACAATGGATGCTGCTTCAGTGCCTAGCACTGTCCCAGAGGCGATGCACGTGCTGGATCATGCATCATCGCTTTTCATTCAGATTTTGACTGTGAACGCACACTATCACGCACGCACACGTTCACAAACATACGTACACAGAAATGATGAAACTTTCTTCAATGGATAGACACATACAAGCAGTCGGCACAGGACTGATCAGCAACCAGACGACCATTTTATGTGTTACTCAGTCTATAAGACTGAAGTTTTCGATCTATAATCCTAGTGAAGATTTTTTTTATAATTATGAATTGCAAAATGAATATGCTTCTATTTTCATGGCTTGAAGCAATCCCAACTAAAGTCGCGAGAGGCAGACTGAAAAATATCCGTCACAACACGCATTGCCCAGGATGCATACATGTATACACGTATTCAGATTGTCTCGAAAACTGGTTTAAAGTCCAGACAGAATTAGTAGCGACAGAAGCACTTGCTCCATGAAGCAACTTTCGTTTACACGTGGGTCTCTGAAAGCATACTACTGTGCAGCCTGGTCGTCAGAAGCTGTGAGAGCTAGTCACCTTGCCCAAGCATGCAATTCAAAGATCCGTACAGAATGGAACACCCCCCCTGCTTACAGAAACTGCACAGCACCTCAAGTCACTGTGGCTTGGGGCAACTGCTGTGTAAACAGTGACGTAAATACGTCATTCACTGAAATTCGTGTATGTACATTTGCACAAAATGCAGATGAACATGCACAAACGCGTACCCGCACACTAACATAAACGCATATATATAATTTGCGCACGCCTGGCGTGCGCGTGTGCGCACACGTGCAGACACACAAAAATAAATATACGCGCACACACACAAATACACACGCTCGCTCGAGCTCGCACGCGCGCGCGCACACATACACATACGCACTCGTACGTACACATGGACACACACACACACACACACACACACACACACACACACACACACACACAAACACACACACACTCACTCACAAACACACACACACATATACACACACACACAAACACATACAAACACACACACACACACACACACACACACATGACTCACACAAATACACACACACACACAAACACACACACACACAAACACACACACACACACAAACACACACACTCACACACAAACACACACACACACAAACACACACATACACACATACACAAAAGACTCACACACACACACACACACACACACACACACACACACACACACACACACACACACACACACACACACAAACGCACACGTATACACACACACGAACACATATACACACATATACAAACACACACATACACACAAACACACACACACACACACGCACACACAAACATTATACACACACACACAAACACACACACACATACACACACACACACATACACTCCGTCGACGGACAGAGACTCTATCTGTTGCCACTGTGGACCCCGTACCTGAGTGGAGAGTGGACCCGTGGCCTTGGCAGTCATGGCGACACCACGTGACTCACCTTTTCTTCCATTTCCGTGACTGCGTCAACGCTGCCGTGTTGCAGGGAGGCAGACGAGGTGGATGGACGTGGCGCCGTATCTCGAACGTGCCTGGTTTCCTCTAAATGAAAGAGTCACACACAAAACGTGTCTTTTACGACTAAATAATATCGTACAAATATGTTACCCAGTGGAAAGTTCCAAACTGCATAGCAAGTAATATATTAGTGCTATTTTAAATAAGTGTAAAGTTTCCATAACAGTTGATACAGCCTTTTGATAAAAGGTTTCATTTGTTGATGAGCCACATGTATTTCCAACTATGAAAAGCGAGTTCTGAGTTTGTTTGATGTGTGCAAAATAAATTATTGTTTTCCTACGGAACCAAGATGGTATACGCTTTAATTCCTCTGTCATTTTAAGGGAGTGGGAATAAAAAAGGTTCATATTTTTAAATGAAAAACTTGGAGACAAGAAACTTCCAGAGTAGCGAGACAGCTGACGGTCTTCAGAGGAAGCAACACTGGATTCGTTTCATTAATATGCTCCCAGTTCATATTTTGCAAATCTCTTTGGGATGCTTCCTCAGAAAACGTCAGGCACCCGTCATTCATGTGTGAGTGATTACCTTCATGTGAACATTACTGTTTCAAGTCACGATCAGTTCGTGTTTGTGACATCATCATAAGCGACAAAGGTTGTCAATCAAACTCACCTTCATGACTGTCGGTGATAGTATGGAATGTAACCTTGTCAATGTTTAGTGCCTCCAAAGCTTTCTGCGTAGCGCGGCGGTCAAAGGTTCTGTAGAGAGCCTCACAGAGGACAGCTGGGGCCTTCATGATCACCCAGAAACTTTGGTCTGGCTTCAGTTCTTACAATCACCAGGTAGTCAGTGTTCACTTGAAGCAGGGTTGCGATTTCATCCTTCAGTTGTTCTTGTTCGTCTGATCCAAACTTGCTGATGTCCATGTGCAAATGAAACTCCATCAGTGTTGTACCTAAGAGAGAGAGAGAGAGAAGACAGTAAAAAGAATGTTGTCATAGAAAGAACCGTTTATCACTCCTTTACTAGCACCAGATTACCAACTAGCGTTCAGAAAGGCTGCAAACACGGACAGCCAAGTTCCCAACAATCTCTCAGACACGGTCTGCATGGCCCAAACTTTCATGGTCATGTGCGCAAACCACCACAGGCACGTAGAAATGACCAACATGAAACCAAGCTGACGTACAAACCTGATTCCAAGGACGCTGTGCACAGATGCATGATGTTTTTCTTGTAGTTTTCCCACCACTGCCTCGATTCGTCCGCTACGCATCGGAAAAGGTCTTCCTGGTCTGCCAGCCAAAGCAGGACTTGTAGGAAGACCACGTCGTCGCATTTCAGATCCTGCCTTTCTTCCATGACTTGGAACAGTGTGTCTGCCTTCTGTGGCTGCAGTTTCTTTAGTAAATTCTCGTCACCTGCATTTTCTGCATAAAAAAGAATTACAAGAAAATCCATTAGTTTAATTAGTTTAATTAACCACACAAGAAACAAGAGAGTCCAGCCATTTTTGGTCCCTCTGTGTTACTACCGCTCTTCATTCAAAACTTACTGGGCATCAAAGCTAGTTAGAGTTTTATACGATTCGTTCTTGAACAATAAACAATATCATCATTCGTTGGTGGGTTCACCCGCATATCTTCTCAACATTCATCAATGTAGAAACCAAATGTCTACACTATTTATACATATCAAGAGTTTGACTTGAAATGGGATGTTGAAGACGAGGAAACGAGGATTGCCAGTGGTACTGCAACATTCTCCAAGACGTGAAGGAAATTACGCATCTTAGGTATGAGAGAGAAGAGGGAGGGTGAGAGAGCAGGAGAAGGTGGGGCAGAGGGAAAGAAGAGAAAGGGAAGATTCCAGCCCGGGAAAGGGGAGGAGTGGAGAGTACGAAGGAGAGGAGGGAAAGGGATGAAGAGAGAAAAGAGAGGGAAAGAAAGTAGGAGGGGGTGGGGGATAGGCGAGGTGATAAAGTTGTTTAGCCACATTCAATAATTAAATGGAAGGATGCATACGGGGTGAGTAGCGGGGCGGGGAATAAGGGGTGGGAGAGGGTGGGGGTAAGGAAGGGGGTGGGAGAGGGTGGGGGTAAGGAAGGGGTGGGAGAGGGTGGGGGTAAGGAAGGGGTGGGAGAGGGTGGGGGTAAGGAAGGGGGTGGGAGAGGGTGGGGGTAAGGAAGGGGGTGGGAGAGGGTGGGGGTAAGGAAGGGGGTGGGAGAGGGTGGGGGTAAGGAAGGGGGTGGGAGAGGGTGGGGGTAAGGAAGGGGGTGGGAGAGGGTGGGGGTAAGGAAGGGGGTGGGAGAGGTAGGGATAAGGAAGGGGGTGGGAGAGGGTGGGGAAAGGAAGGGGGTGGGAGAGGGTGGGGATAAGGAAGGGGGTGGGAGAGGGTGGGGGAAAGGAAGGGGGTGGGAGAGGGTGGGGGTAAGGAAGGGGGTGGGAGAGGGTGGGGGTAAGGAAGGGGGTGGGAGAGGGTGGGGGTAAGGAAGGGGGTGGGAGAGGGTGGGGGTAAGGAAGGGGGTGGGAGAGGGTGGGGGTAAGGAAGGGGGTGGGAGAGGGTGGGGGTAAGGAAGGGGGTGGGAGAGGGTGGGTATAAGGAAGGGGGTGGGGAAGGGAGAGAGATTAGGAGACATTGACTAATTGTATTTCAGTTCAAATGCCACATCAGTGAACGTTCAGTCTCCAGCAGCTGAACTTTGATTCCACAAGGGCCAAGAACCCTCAAGCTTTGTTTCACCGCCTTCCCTATAGAGTCTTGTAAACAAATGTGACAACTAATTCTCTCAAAACGTAGGCATATGACTTACTTTATTTTTGGTTATATTGCACTGAATTTTTAAAATCATAATTGACACAGGCGCAGATTTCCTCAGAGAAACAGTCTGGCAGACGCAAAAGTATACACAAATAAACAGACGTACAGGTAGACAGACATTCCACACAAAGACATATGGGTACATGTACATACTAATAGACACACAACCAGACAGATGCTTGCAAGGTCAAATAGACATACACTCAAAAGTACCCACGGACACGCACACAAAGAAAGACACTCTCACACACACACACACACACACACACACACACACACACACACACACACACACACACACACACACACAAAGACACACAGACGAAAAGATACATACAGACTAACAAATAGACAGACAGTTGCACAGGGACAGCCTAATACAGACACACACAAAAACATCCACTCTCTCTGTGTCTCTCTTTCATTTTTTCTGTCTGACTCACTCACTCACTCACTAACGCACTCACGCACTCACGCACGCACGCACGCACGCACGCACTCCACTCCACTCCACTCCAATTCACTCCACTCACTCACTCACTCACTCCACTTCACTCACTCCACTTCACTTCACTCACTCCACTTCACTCCACTCCACTTCACTCCACTTCACTCCACTTCACTCACTCCACTTCGCTCCACTTCACTCACTCACTCCACTTCACTCCACTTCACTCCACTTCACTCACTCACTCCACTTCACTCCACTTCACTCCACTTTACTCCACTTCACTCACTCACTCCACTTCACTCACTCCACTTCACTCCACTCTCTCCACTCCACTCCACTCCACTCACTCCACTCCACTCACTCCACTCCACTCACTCCACTTCACTCCACTTCACTCACTCACTCCACTTCACTCCACTTCACTCACTCACTCCACTTCACTCACTCCACTTCACTCCACTCTCTCCACTCCACTCCACTCCACTCACTCCACTCCACTCCACTCCACTCACTCCACTTCACTCCACTTCACTCACTCACTCCACTTCACTCACTCCACTTCACTCCACTCCACTTCACTCCACTTCACTCCACTTCACTCACTCACTCCACTTCACTTCACTTCACTTCACTCACTCACTTCACTCACTCACTCACTCCACTCCACTCTCTTCACTCCACTCCACTCCACTCACTCCACTCCACTCACTCCACTCCACTCACTCCACTCACTCCACTCCACTCACTCCACTCACTCCACTCCACTCACTCCACTCCACTCATTCCACTTCACTCCACTTCACTTCACTCCACTTCACTTCACTTCACTCCACTTCACTCACTCACTCCACTTCACTTCACTTCACTTCACTCACTCACTTCACTCACTCACTCACTCACTCCACTCCACTCCACTCACTCCACTCACTCCACTCCACTCACTCCACTCACTCCACTCCACTCATTCCACTCCACTCATTCCCGCACGCACGCACGCACGCACGCGTTCTTGCGCGCGCGCGCGCACACACACACACACACACAGAGCGGCCGAGCGAAAGGAAGACATAGAGACAAATAGATGGACAGACACACGGACGGACAGACAGACAGACAGACAGACAGACAGACAGACAGACAGACGGACGGACGGACGGACGGACGGACGGACAGACAGACAGACAGACAGACAGACGGACGGACGGACGGACGGACGGACGGACGGACGGACGGACAGACAGACAGACAGACACACAGACACACAGAGAGACAGAGAGACAGACACACAGACAGACACACAGACACACAGAGAGACAGACAGACAGACACACAGACAGGGGAACAGAAAGACACACAGAAACTTACGACCCCCCCAGCGTACTCTCGCACGCACGCACGTGCACACACACATGATCAGACATAGGCTTAGTTTGACACGTGGACACAGTCGGGGTAAGAAAAATACAGAAAGCTCGCAATCCTTGATGCAGGCAAAATGTTTGAACATTAACAAAGTGATTCAGTGACAGCCAGCCAAGTTCCATTAATGGGCAGGAAGTTTATCAGATGGGGTCTACGAATACGCGGGATTATTCCTGGTAATTTATTTGAAAGAATGATTAGAAAAGGAGAAAGTTAACATGACATACTGATATATATTTGGCAGATCTTCTTGATAGTTTTCTTTTTCATGTGCTTTCCCAAACTGTCCTGGAGTTTTACAAGGAATGCTCTGTCAGCGTATCTTTGCCCCGTCACTTCGAATGGTTGAGTCTGGGTTGCTTTATCGCGCCCTGCAAATAAGCAACAAATAAAAAAGTTAAATTTGTACGAGGAAGTGGGGATTGAGACGATAAATGGTTGGTGCAAATGGCCAAGGATAGGAGGAGAAAAAAACAGACCAGGGTTTGGAGGCGGGATCGTCTGATTTGTGAGCATTGCGTTGTCATGACGTTGTACAAGTATAGATAGGAACACCATACATCATGATTAAGTTAGTGCTTTTTAATTTAATCTTCAGTAGAGTATAAATGCCTTTGGAAGTCTGTTCTGAAAGAAGTGAAACAACAAGGAACCCATTGATCTTCTTTCTACATTTCCATGAAAGGTGCTTTTCGTCCGCGGCTTATAAAGGTTTGCACATCACGTGAAAGAGACAAAGTGCTTTGTGAGACAACTGAACGTAGGAGTGTCTGTCTGTCCTATTCGCCACGTTCCCAGCACTGCATCCTTTGCTTGTATGGTACAAGAGAGGGACTCGGGCTTTCACATGCCTCCGTCGTCTCCAAGTAGCACGCTGGCAGTTGCAGCTCTGCTCTAGTCTCAAAAGAAACTACGCACGCCAGTCATGTATACCTACACTGTAAATACAGGTTGTGGCCAGTGATGTGTTTCAAGTGACAATAGATCCAAACAAAGAGTGGTTGCGATTGATTTTTAAACTCATATTTTGTATTTTGAGAAGTATGTTTACTTTGTAGGTATTTTTCCTTAATAAAAATGTTGCAGTTTGAAAGTGACGAAAGTCTATGTTGTGCTACATGGCCTCATGCATATTTTGTGACGTGTCCAGTTTGGGTGTTTTTATGTGTGGGTTCAAATCTACTACTGCAGTATTGATGAAAACAACCCTCTGCGTCTCCATACGCGATTCGTAAGAGGCGAATGACTCGGGATATCGTGACTTGATTTTCTCTTTCTCCAACCAGCTCTAGCGATTTTCGTAAGTGAGGACCCTACATAGCCTACAAGGGCTGATGTGTCGTAAAACTGTATTCATTCATTCTTGAATTCATTCATTTATTATTCAATTTTATGAGAAACGAAAGTTAAAGGCAGTATTCGGTTGCATGGATAAAACGGACGAATTTCAAATCTGACCAAAGTTTTCCATTAGTATAATAGTACCTAACACAGTATCCACATCAGGTCATTACGAGACGGGCATTGTGTGTGTTCATTTATTTGGATTTATCTCACACATTTACTCCAGAATATAATGAGCAAAAGATACTGAGGCGTACAAGGATTTTTCAGGCAAAGGAAATATGACTATTACTTTTCGTGCAAGGCATCCTCTTGAACATTTAGAAGTGAGGAGAATATGATTTGTTGTTTTCGATGTTTGTGAAATGCCACAAGGACGGGAGTTAACTGCTACAGTGCTGTAGGTTGTGGGAACAAATGGTGTGCATCAACGAGAGGCGAAGGATACAAGTATGAAAACATAGAGAGAATATGAAAAGGGTAATACTGCCAACAACAACAAATCCAGCCCTCACTATATATATACTTTTGCCAATGTCTAAATATGGACTTCAAGAACATCGAAGCATTATTATAAGAGCACAAAACTACAAAAGCACTTTGATTTCGCTCTGTTGCATAACTGCCTTAGCCTGCGAGAGTCAGTTATTTTAAAGTCATGCAATTATGTTATTGAGCATTATGAAATCCGCAAGGTTGTTTCGAATGAAATACTCGTCCACAATTCATTTGGCGTAACAGGTATTACTGTGTCACAGATTCACGTCTCCATTGTAGGAATATCTCTGACGTACTTGACGGAGAATGAAGTCATCAGTGGGAAGGAGGTTCAAAATGTTCACTTTAGAGAAGAGGGACATGGCAATGAGCATGAAGCAGGTACGTGGAGAATTCTGATGCATTGTGGAATGTTGTTGTTAGCAGTATCAATCAGTCAATGCCATGGACACTTACCTTTCTTCAAGTAAAATTGTAAATAATGTCTGCTGCAGCGCAAGCAAATGCAGATGCAGAACCTCACTGCAGGAATTCCGGCACAGCTTTGCAGTGTATGCAAAGTCAGTGCTCGGATCATTTAGAAAACTGCAGTCTCTTCTATTTCTATTTTTAGAGTTCGACTCAAGAATCCTTCCACAAGCGACACATTATCCTGGTTTCGTGACAGCAGCAGCTCTAGTTGCAGAGAAAACTCAGTGTCAGTCTGTACAGCATCCGGTGCCTGTAACGCTGACACTTCTTGCAGGTCAACTGAGAGTGCAAGACTGCATAGAGTGGTGCCACCCTCTATCCGTTGGCCAGGTATGATGACAGTGGCAGTCATGATATCCAAGAAGATGCCAGCTTTCATCGTTGTGACCATCAGACTCAAGTGAACTTGACCTTTGAACAAGGCCAATCAAAACTTGACTAGAAAGGTCACGTCAACAACTGTCTCTGCACGGAATCGAAGGCAGTGACAGCACTGTCTCTCGACAGGGCCGGATCTAGGGGGGGTGCTGGGGGTGCTCGAGCACCCCCCCCCCAAAAAAAAAAAAAAAAAAAAAAAAACCTCCGTGGCAGCCGGGAGTTGGGGGAAGGAGGGAGGGGGGGGGGGTGGTTGCTCAAATATGTTGATCTACTTCCCACCTCATCGGATATCGGCACACTTTGCTTGGTAGCAGAGACAGTATAGTTAGTAAAAAGCTTGGGAAGGAGGGGGGGGGGGGGGGGGGGGCTAAAAGATGCTGGGCCCAGATGCTGTACTACTCTCCACTTGGTATAAGCACACTCTACTTGGCAGCCAAGGTAGCTGGGGAGGGAGGGGGGGGGGGGGTGCTGCTATAATTAAGATGCCTTCCTTTTGCTACTCGCACAGACAAATCAAACCCGGGCAGAGACAGGAAGAATCTGTGACCAAACAAAAACTCTTGGAAATGACCGCACTGCCATAGGATTTATTCTCTGGTGCCACTCCCCGAGCATGGGTTTCCGCGTTGTCAGCAAAGTAAACTCCTATCCACAGAGCACAAGCTTTTGGGCCACTCCCCACTGACGCTAAAAATAGATCTGATTCTGAGCATCTCTGCTGTGGCGTTAAAAATAAAACTGATTCAATCTTGCAACCGGCACTCTCAGGCTACTTTATCCTGCGCTGCAACACGTGTGTGTTGGTCGTATTTCCGGTTATCAAAGAAAACACGTGCATGAGAATCGTCTACTCTTCAAAATGCCTAGACCCAAGCCGCTGAGGAATGCCGATTCCTCAGGCACAATGAAACTGACCAGTTTTCTTGTTCAGCGGGATTCAGCAGGTGCTTCAAAAGGTAAGTTTTTAATATTTTTATTTCATTTTATTTTATTTTTTTCGATGTTACCAGTCAGTTAGAGTGTTATGTGCATGCCAACCACCGTGCTAGGACTTGTGAAGAGGGCTGAAGCTGTTTAGCTAAGTACCATGACAATATTTGAATTGAAAGGTGGTTTTATGGTATACCTCTCTCAATATCCTTGATTTCAAGGTCAGGTTCACATGTTTGGGATCAAGCATACTTGGTGAGTAGGATATTTTGTTTGTTCTTTTGAGTAATACATTGTATTTTTCTTTGAGCAAGGGAAAGTAAATTTTAATGTGTACATGCCATGTACACCCTGTCCCCCCTCGCCTCAAAAAAAAAAAAATGACAACAACAAAAATCCAAAGACAAGACGTTTTCAGATCTGATTGGTTATACATTATATAAATTTCTTGCCTTTGAATGACCTCCCAAAACACTGCCAAAATGCACCAGATTGCACAGATTTGCACCATTTTTCTCAAAATTTTCCGGGGGGGCATGCCCCCGGACCCCCCTAGAGGGGCGTGCCTGCTTCGCAGGCACGCACTCGTGGCTTCGCCACTTCGATGAGAAGACCCTAAAACAATTTTAAGCACCCCCCCTCAAAAAACTTTGATCCGGCCCTGCTCGAGACTGTCTTGTGTTCTTTGATCTTTGGCGGTAGAAAAACGCTCAAGCTGTGGTAAAAAATACCTTCTCATCAATTAAACTTGTACCGAGTTTTGTGACTGTAGCAGACTTGATTCCTGAGAAAATCTTTATTTCCCAGTTTCCCACATTTTCTGGACCTCTGCTATGGCTTGAGAACTAAATATTATCAAAATAAAGAAGAACCTTCTATCCTTAAGCCGAGAAGAGTGATAGCGCATGGAATCCTCCACAGCCACGCCTCTTTCTCGCTGTAGCTGGCGTGGTGTCACATGCAGGCGGCAAAATGGCTTCCACGCGAACGCCGACTGACTCGTTGCGTTGTATTCCGGACAGCATTTGTGTCTCATTTTTGCCAGGCAGTGAGAAGATTTCTCAGTCTGTGATAGACAGGGGTATGAATAAATATTACTCATGTTATTTAGACGAAATTAAGATAATCTTTGGCTGAGCTAAGGGCTGTGGGTCTGGAGAGCGCGT
>JAWQFJ010002478.1:134856-137356 GCA_034096865.1 Theodoxus fluviatilis | reverse complement strand
ATCATGCCACATTTGGTGTTGATAGACTTAATAGTCTCCGATAAAAATCCAACGTTTAAGTTTTTTACGCCCGGACGGACGGACGGACGGACGCCCGGACGGACGGACGGACGGACGGACGGACGGACGAAACGGCTCAGTACATAGACTCACTTTTGCTTCGCATGTGAGTCAAAAAGAGTGAAATACAAGTACAAGTAGATGACAGACATTTCAGATGGCGTTTGTCACCACTCAGGGGAGAGCTTACGGTTTAAGTCCCTTGGTTTTTAGAGCTTCAAAGTCCTCCTCCCCAAGGAAGATGAAGCTCTCCAAACTGTAAACCTCGTAGTCCTCCAGTAGCCTGATGACGTCAGACAGCTTGTGTCGTTTGAGCTCTTCTTCAAACAACGTATCCATCCTGCGGTGACAGGAGACTCAGCTTTCAAATTATCCCTCCAGGTTTACTGGAGGTCCTATAGACTTTATCCCTCCAGGTTTACTGGAGGTCCTACAGACTTTATTAGTCTGTCTGTCTGTCTGTCTGTCTGTCTGTCTGTCTGTCTGTCTGTCCCGTCTCCACGGCCTATATCTCAAAAACTACTGGACGGATTTCCTTGAGATTTTGCACACTGACTGGAAGTTAGGTCCCATTCAATATTATCAAATTTTCAGAATCGAGGTTTTAAAAGAAAGTGACTTTTTTACATTTTGGTGTTTCAATGAAAACAATTCAACAGACTCCATTTTGCAAAATCTGTGACGTCATCATTTGACGTCGTATAACGTGACGTCATTTGCGAGTAGAATTTTCAGGATAATGGATTTCGTACACTCCGAAGCACCTCCCTCCATAGTCAATAGATGTGAGAGCCTAATCGAGTCAAACTCTTTTCCTACGTTCACAAAACAGCATTTGGCTTCTTTGTATTATGAACGTCTACCAGCAGACGCAAAAAAGCGATACTACGCTGTGTTGGCGTCAAATTCATTCCATTTGTGAAACCGGTAAAGTATATGTACCATCTAGATCGTTGCCTTTGCTGGTTAAAAGCCTGGAATGAGGGTGAAAAGGCATTCTAACGCACTTTAGCCAGGCACTCTCCAGCCATGAAAATAGACGCCGACACGTGACCCAGAATCTCGCACTCAGCTGCGTGATTCGGGTGTAATACTGCCAATAAACATCGTTAAGCTTAAGATTACACCCGAATCACACGGACCGTTAAGGTGCATGGAGTACAGTACCGGTCAAAAGTCACAACGACCACCGACACTGACCATTTCAGCCTTCTTCATGATGCGTTAGAATCGTGCCGTTGTCGTGGTGGAATCGCCTAGCGAACTAACTGAATGTCGACACAATCACTCGGCACTGTTGCACATTTGCAGTCAACGTAAGATCTCGTACGACGATTTGATTCAAGGCCTAGTGCTAATTGTTTTGATGGTCTGGTCTCAGTGTCACAAAAATATGATGATTTAATCAATCCCTGTCCCGGAAATGTTGGGGACAACGACCATTAATTTTCAGCGTAATGACATCGAGTCAAACAGAGTTATCTATCTTACTTCAGCAAAACGCTTCGATGTTGAACCTCTACCAGCAGACGCCAAAATGCGATACTATGAGAAGAATATTGACGTTGATGGGTTAGATCCGTATGAAATACCAAACAGTTCATGCTATCATCCATTTTTCTACAATTTACAGTGCAAAATACGAACCACGGGGGTTTATGACAAGGTCGTTATAAATGCTTCATATACATACAAGTTTTCAATGGCACAGTTGATAGAGTATTGGGCTCTTGGTCATGCATGACCAGGTTCGATTCTGTGCTGAAACCTTTTTTTCTTCTCTTTTTTCGAGGGGTTGTGGGTTCGAACCCGACCTGGTTTTTTGTGTTTGTGTGTGTGTGTGCGTTTTTTTCTCCTCTTTTCTCGAGAGGTTGCGGGTTCGAACCCGATCTTCTTTTTTTTCTCCAAAACCTGGAGGTTCAGCGCCAGCGGTTTTTATCTGTCTGTGTGTCTGTCTGTCTGTCTGTCCCGTCTCCACGGCCTATATCTCAAAAACTACTGGACGGATTTCCTTGAGATTTTGCACACTGACTGGAAGTTAGGTCCCATTCAATATTATCAAATTTTCAGAATCGAGGTTTGAAAAGAAAGTGACTTTTTTACATTTTGGTGTTTGAATGAAAACGATTCAACAGACTCCATTTTGCAAAATCTGTGACGTTATCATTTGACGTCGAATAATGTGACGTCATTTGCGAGGAGATTTTTGAAGGAGGGTGAATAGAATAGAATAGAATAGAATTCTTCGGCTTGCTTAGGCGTCCAGGGCCTGTATGCACGTCGGTCCGTTTAGTGGACTAATCGCGTTTATCCTCAGGGGCGGATCAGTTCATTTTTTTTGGGGGGTGGGTTTCCAAACTTTTTTAAGACCGGGAAGGAAGGGGGATTTTAAGGCGCCTATATACATACCCGTTTGCAAGCAGATTTTTCTCTCGATCCG
>JAWQFJ010002478.1:124856-127356 GCA_034096865.1 Theodoxus fluviatilis | reverse complement strand
CTACAGCTACCCGCACTTTCTCTGTCTGGCCTGCTCTGTACAGAGACAGCGCGGGTGTGGGTGTCTCCCTGCAGCATGCACACCAGGCACTACAGCTACCCGCACTTTCTCTGTCTGGCCTGCTCTGTACAGAGACAGCGCGGGTGTGGGTGTCTCCCTGCAGCATGCACACCAGGCACTACAGCTACCCGCACTTTCTCTGTCTGGCCTGCTCTGTACAGAGACAGCGCGGGTGTGGGTGTCTCCCTGCAGCATGCACACCAGGCACTACAGCTACCCGCACTTTCTCTGTCTGGCCTGCTCTGTACAGGACAGCGCGGGTGTGGGTGTCTCCCTGCAGCATGCACACCAGGCACTACAGCTACCCGCACTTTCTCTGTCTGGCCTGCTCTGTACAGAGACAGCGCGGGTGTGGGTGTCTCCCTGCAGCACGCACACCAGGCACTACAGCTACCCGCACTTTCTCTGTCTGGCCTGCTCTGTACAGAGACAGCGCGGGTGTGGGTGTCTCCCTGCAGCACGCACACCAGGCACTACAGCTACCCGCACTTTCTCTGTCTGGCCTGCTCTGTACAGGGACAGCGCGGGTGTGGGTGTCTCCCTGCAGCATGCACACCAGGCACTACAGCTACCCGCACTTTCTCTGTCTGGCCTGCTCTGTACACAGACAGCGCGGGTGTGGGTGTCTCCCTGCAGCACGCACACCAGGCACTACAGCTACCCGCACTTTCTCTGTCTGGCCTGCTCTGTACAGGGACAGCGCGGGTGTGGGTGTCTCCCTGCAGCACGCACACCAGGCACTACAGCTACCCGCACTTTCTCTGTCTGGCCTGCTCTGTACAGGGACAGCGCGGGTGTGGGTGTCTCCCTGCAGCATGCACACCAGGCACTACAGCTACCCGCACTTTCTCTGTCTGGCCTGCTCTGTACAGGGACAGCGCGGGTGTGGGTGTCTCCCTGCAGCACGCACACCAGGCACTACAGCTACCCGCACTTTCTCTGTCTGGCCTGCTCTGTACAGGGACAGCGCGGGTGTGGGTGTCTCCCTGCAGCATGCACACCAGGCACTACAGCTACCCGCACTTTCTCTGTCTGGCCTGCTCTGTACAGGGACAGCGCGGGTGTGGGTGTCTCCCTGCAGCACGCACACCAGGCACTACAGCTACCCGCACTTTCTCTGTCTGGCCTGCTCTGTACAGGGACAGCGCGGGTGTGGGTGTCTCCCTGCAGCACGCACACCAGGCACTACAGCTACCCGCACTTTCTCTGTCTGGCCTGCTCTGTACAGGGACAGCGCGGGTGTGGGTGTCTCCCTGCAGCATGCACACCAGGCACTACAGCTACCCGCACTTCTCTGTCTGGCCTGCTCTGTACAGAGACAGCGCGGGTGTGGGTGTCTCCCTGCAGCATGCACACCAGGCACTACAGCTACCCGCACTTTCTCTGTCTGGCCTGCTCTGTACAGGGACAGCGCGGGTGTGGGTGTCTCCCTGCAGCACGCACACCAGGCACTACAGCTACCCGCACTTTCTCTGTCTGGCCTGCTCTGTACAGGGACAGCGCGGGTGTGGGTGTCTCCCTGCAGCATGCACACCAGGCACTACAGCTACCCGCACTTTCTCTGTCTGGCCTGCTCTGTACAGGGACAGCGCGGGTGTGGGTGTCTCCCTGCAGCACGCACACCAGGCACTACAGCTACCCGCACTCTCTCTGGCCTGCTCTGTACAGAGACAGCGCGGGTGTGGGTGTCTCCCTGCAGCATGCACACCAGGCACTACAGCTACCCGCACTTTCTCTGTCTGGCCTGCTCTGTACAGAGACAGCGCGGGTGTGGGTGTCTCCCTGCAGCATGCACACCAGGCACTACAGCTACCCGCACTTTCTCTGTCTGGCCTGCTCTGTACAGAGACAGCGCGGGTGTGGGTGTCTCCCTGCAGCACGCACACCAGGCACTACAGCTACCCGCACTTTCTCTGTCTGGCCTGCTCTGTACAGAGACAGCGCGGGTGTGGGTGTCTCCCTGCAGCATGCACACCAGGCACTACAGCTACCCGCACTTTCTCTGTCTGGCCTGCTCTGTACAGGGACAGCGCGGGTGTGGGTGTCTCCCTGCAGCACGCACACCAGGCACTACAGCTACCCGCACTTTCTCTGTCTGGCCTGCTCTGTACAGAGACAGCGCGGGTGTGGGTGTCTCCCTGCAGCATGCACACCAGGCACTACAGCTACCCGCACTTTCTCTGGCCTGCTCTGTACAGGGACAGCGCGGGTGTGGGTGTCTCCCTGCAGCACGCACACCAGGCACTACAGCTACCCGCACTTTCTCTGTCTGGCCTGCTCTGTACAGAGACAGCGCGGGTGTGGGTGTCTCCCTGCAGCACGCACACCAGGCACTACAGCTACCCGCACTTTCTCTGTCTGGCCTGCTCTGTACAGGGACAGCGCGGGTGTGGGTGTCTCCCTGCAGCATGCACACCAGGCACTACAGCTACCCGCACTT
>JAWQFJ010002478.1:107356-122356 GCA_034096865.1 Theodoxus fluviatilis | reverse complement strand
TTCCCCGCCAGGGTGAAGGTTTTCTCAGTGCAAGGAGAGGGAATACTACCGCCAGGGTGAAGGTTTTCTCAGTGCAAGGAGAGGGAATACTACCCTGCTCTTCCCCGCCAGGGTGAAGGTTTTCTCAGTGCAAGGAGAGGGAATACTACCCTGCTCTTCCCCGCCAGGGTGAAGGTTTTCTCAGTGCAAGGAGAGGGAATACTACCCTGCTCTTCCCCGCCAGGGTGAAGGTTTTCTCAGTGCAAGGAGAGGGAATACTACCGCCAGGGTGAAGGTTTTCTCAGTGCAAGGAGAGGGAATACTACCCTGCTCTTCCCCGTCAGGGCGAAGGTTTTCTTAGTGCAAGGTGAAAGAAAACTACCCTGCTCTTCCCCGCCAGGGTGAAGGTTTTCTCAGTGCAAAGAGAAGGAATACTACACTGCTCATCCCCGCCAGGGTGAAGGTTTTCTCAGTGCAAGTAGAGGGAATACTACCCTGCTCTTCCCCGCCAGGGTGAAGGTTTTCTCAGTGCAAGGAGAGGGAATACTACCGCCAGGGTGAAGGTTTTCTCAGTGCAAGGAGAGGGAATACTACCGCCAGGGTGAAGGTTTTCTCAGTGCAAGGAGAGGGAATACTACCGCCAGGGTGAAGGTTTTCTCAGTGCAAGGAGAGGGAATACTACCCTGCTCAGTGCAAGGAGAGGGAATACTACCCTGCTCAGTGCAAGGAGAGGGAATACTACCCTGCTCAGTGCAGGGAGAGGGAATACTACCCTGCTCAGTGCAAGGAGAGGGAATACTACCCTGCTCAGTGCAAGGAGAGGGAATACTACCCTGCTCAGTGCAAGGAGAGGGAATACTACCCTGCTCAGTGCAGGGAGAGGGAATACTACCCTGCTCAGTGCAAGGAGAGGGAATACTACCCTGCTCAGTGCAAGGAGAGGGAATACTACCCTGATCAGTGCAAGGAGAGGGAATACTACCCTGCTCAGTGCAAGGAGAGGGAATACTACCCTGCTCAGTGCAAGGAGAGGGAATACTACCCTGCTCAGTGCAGGGAGAGGGAATACTACCCTGCTCAGTGCAAGGAGAGGGAATACTACCCTGCTCAGTGCAAGGAGAGGGAATACTACCCTGCTCTTCCCCGCCAGGGTGAAGGTTTTCTCAGTGCAAGGAGAGGGAATACTACCCTGCTCAGTGCAAGGAGAGGGAATACTACCGCCAGGGTGAAGGTTTTCTCAGTGCAAGGAGAAGGAATACTACCCTGCTCAGTGCAGGGAGAGGGAATACTACCCTGCTCAGTGCAAGGAGAGGGAATACTACCCTGCTCAGTGCAAGGAGAGGGAATACTACCCTGCTCAGTGCAAGGAGAGGGAATACTACCCTGCTCAGTGCAGGGAGAGGGAATACTACCCTGCTCACTGCAAGGAGAGGGAATACTACCCTGCTCAGTGCAAGGAGAGGGAATACTACCCTGCTCAGTGCAAGGAGAGGGAACTCTACCCTGCTCAGTGCAAGGAGAGGGAATACTACCCTGCTCAGTACAAGGAGAGGGAATACTACCCTGCTCAGTGCAAGGAGAGGGAATACTACCCTGCTCAGTGCAAGGAGAGGGAATACTACGCTGCTCAGTGCAAGGAGAGGGAATACTACCCTGCTCAGTGCAAGGAGAGGGAATACTCCCCTGCTCAGTGCAAGGAGAGGGAATACTACCCTGCTCAGTGCAAGGAGAGGGAATACTACCCTGCTCAGTGCAAGGAGAGGGAATACTCCCCTGCTCAGTGCAAGGAGAGGGAATACTACCCTGCTCAGTGCAAGGAGAGGGAATACTACCCTGCTCAGTGCAAGGAGAGGGAATACTACCCTGCTCAGTGCAAGGAGAGGGAATACTACCCCTGCTCAGTGCAAGGAGAGGGAATACTACCCTGCTCAGTGCAAGGAGAGGGAATACTACCCTGCTCAGTGCAAGGAGAGGGAATACTACCCCTGCTGTAACGCGAGTATCCAGATCTGCTATGACAGTTTTCCGTGTTGTCCCCGGATAGCAGACGTTGAATATAACTTTTTTTGTCTGTCTATTTTTAGTAAATAACCCGTGTGGGTTGGGGGGAGGAAGGGAGTGGGGAGGGGGGGGGGGGGCTTAGAATTGACCCACCGCGTCTCACTGCGTGATTTGTAAAAGGCGAATAACCAGGGACATCGTTAATTGACTTGGTCCTGTGGATCTGGCCAGCTCTAGTGATTGTTCGTGGTCAATGGACTTACATAGCCTACAGAGACTGACAGGCCGTACAACTCCATGTCTCACTCCTCTAGCTACTGTTGCATAGCCTACAGAGACTGACAGGCCGTACATCTCCATGTCTCACTCCTCTAGCTACTGTTGCATAGCCTACAGAGACTGACAGGCCGTACAACTCCATGTCTCACTCCTGTAGCTACTGTTGCATAGCCTACAGAGACTGACAGGCCGTACAACTCCATTTCTCACTCCTCTAGCTACTGTTGCATAGCCTACAGAGACTGACAGGCCGTACAACTCCATGTCTCACTCCTCTAGCTACTGTTGCATAGCCTACAGAGACTGACAGGCCGTACAGCTCCATGTCTCACTCCTCTAGCTACTGTTGCATAGCCTACAGAGACTGACAGGCCGTACATTTCTCACTCCTCTAGCTAGTTGCATAGCCTACAGAGACTGACAGCCGTACAACTCCATTTCTCACTCCTCTAGCTACTGTTGCATAACCTACAGAGACTGACAGGCCGTACAACTCCATTTCTCACTCCTGTAGCTACTGTTGCATACCCTACAGAGACTGACAGGCCGTACAACTCCATTTCTCACTCCTCTAGCTACTGTTGCATAACCTACAGAGACTGACAGGCCGTACAACTCCATTTCTCACTCCTCTAGCTACTGTTGCATAGCCTACAGAGACTGACAGGCCGTACAACTACATTTCTCACTCCTCTAGCTACTGTTGCATAGCCTACAGAGACTGACAGGCCGTACAACTCCATTTCTCACTCCTCTAGCTACTGTTGCATAACATACAGAGACTGACAGGCCATACAACTCCATTTCTCACTCCTGTAGCTACTGTTGCATACCCTACAGAGACTGACAGGCCGTACAACTCCATTTCTCACTCCTCTAGCTACTGTTGCATAACCTACAGAGACTGACAGGCCGTACAACTCCATTTCTCACTCCTCTAGCTACTGTTGCATAGCCTACAGAGACTGACAGGCCGTACAACTCCATTTCTCACTCCTCTAGCTACTGTTGCATAACATACAGAGACTGACAGGCCATACAACTCCATTTCTCACTGCTCTAGCTACTGTTGCATAGCTTACAGAGACTGACAGGCCGTACAACTCCATTTCTCACTCCTCTAGCTACTGTTGCATACCCTACAGAGACTGACAGGCCGTACAGCTCCATTTCTCACTCCTCTAGCTACTGTTGCATAGCCTACAGAGACTGACAGGCCGTACAGCTCCATTTCTCACTCCTCTAGCTACTGTTGCATAGCCTACATAGACTGACAGGCCGTACAGCTCCATGTCTCACTCCTCTAGCTACTGTTGCATAGCCTACAGAGACTGATGGGCCGTACAACTCCATGTCTCACTTCTCTAGCTACTGTTGCATAGCCTGCAGAGACTGACAGGCCGTACAACTCCATTTCTCACTCCTCTAGCTACTGTTGCATAGCTTATAGAGACTGATGGCCCAACAACTCCATGTCTCACTCCTCTAGCTACTGTTGCATAGCCTACATAGACTGACAGGCCGTACAGCTCCATTTCTCACTGCTCTAGCTACTGTTGCATAGCCTACATAGACTGACAGGCCGTACAGCTCCATTTCTCACTCCTCTAGCTACTGTTGCATAGCCTACAGAGACTGACAGGCCGTACAGCTCCATGTCTCACTCCTCTAGCTACTGTTGCATAGCCTGCAGAGACTGACAGGCCGTACAACTCCATGTCTCACTCCTCTAGCTACTGTTGCATAGCCTGCAGAGACTGACAGGCCGTACAGCTCCATGTCTCACTCCTCTAGCTACTGTTGCATAGCCTGCAGAGACTGACAGGCCGTACAACTCCATTTCTCACTCCTCTAGCTACTGTTGCATAGCCTGCAGAGACTGACAGGCCGTACAACTCCATGTCTCACTCCTCTAGCTACTGTTGCATAGCCTGCAGAGACTGACAGGCCGTACAACTCCATTTCTCACTCCTCTAGCTACTGTTGCATAGCCTACAGAGACTGACAGGCCGTACAACTCCATGTCTCACTCCTCTAGCTACTGTTGCATAGCCTGCATAGACTGACAGGCCGTACACTCCATTTCTCACTCCTCTAGCTACTGTTGCATAGCCTACATAGACTGACAGGCCGTACAACTCCATGTCTCACTCCTCTAGCTACTGTTGCATAGCCTACAGAGACTGACAGGCCGTACAACTCCATGTCTCACTCCTCTAGCTACTGTTGCATAGCCTACAGAGACTGACAGGCCGTACAACTCCATGTCTCACTCCTCTAGCTACTGTTGCATAGCCTACAGAGACTGACAGGCCGTACAACTCCATGTCTCACTCCTCTAGCTACTGTTGCATAGCCTACAGAGACTGACAGGCCGTACAACTCCATGTCTCACTCCTCTAGCTACTGTTGCATAGCCTACAGAGACTGACAGGCCGTACAACTCCATTTCTCACTCCTCTAGCTACTGTTGCATAGCCTACAGAGACTGACAGGCCGTACAACTCCATGTCTCACTCCTCTAGCTACTGTTGCATAGCCTACAGAGACTGACAGGCCGTACAACTCCATGTCTCACTCCTCTAGCTACTGTTGCATAGCCTACAGAGACTGACAGGCCGTACAACTCCATTTCTCACTCCTCTAGCTACTGTTGCATAGCCTACAGAGACTGACAGGCCGTACAACTCCATGTCTCACTCCTCTAGCTACTGTTGCATAGCCTACAGAGACTGACAGGCCGTACAACTCCATTTCTCACTCCTCTAGCTACTGTTGCATAGCCTACAGAGACTGACAGGCCGTACAACTCCATTTCTCACTCCTCTAGCTACTGTTGCATAGCCTACAGAGACTGACAGGCCGTACAACTCCATTTCTCACTCCTCTAGCTACTGTTGCATAGCCTACAGAGACTGACAGGCCGTACAACTCCATTTCTCACTCCTCTAGCTACTGTTGCATAGCCTACAGAGACTGACAGGCCGTACAACTCCATTTCTCACTCCTCTAGCTACTGTTGCATAGCCTACAGAGACTGACAGGCCGTACAACTCCATTTCTCACTCCTCTAGCTACTGTTGCATAGCCTACAGAGACTGACAGGCCGTACAACTCCATTTCTCACTCCTCTAGCTACTGTTGCATAGCCTACATAGACTGACAGGCCGTACAACTCCATTTCTCACTCCTCTAGCTACTGTTGCATAGCCTACAGAGACTGACAGGCCGTACAACTCCATTTCTCACTCCTCTAGCTACTGTTGCATAGCCTACAGAGACTGACAGGCCGTACAACTCCATTTCTCACTCCTCTAGCTACTGTTGCATAGCCTACAGAGACTGACAGGCCGTACAACTCCATTTCTCACTCCTCTAGCTACTGTTGCATAGCCTACAGAGACTGACAGGCCGTACAACTCCATTTCTCACTCCTCTAGCTACTGTTGCATAGCCTACAGAGACTGACAGGCCGTACAACTCCATTTCTCACTCCTCTAGCTACTGTTGCATAGCCTACAGAGACTGACAGGCCGTACAACTCCATTTCTCACTCCTCTAGCTACTGTTGCATAGCCTACAGAGACTGACAGGCCGTACAACTCCATTTCTCACTCCTCTAGCTACTGTTGCATAGCCTACAGAGACTGACAGGCCGTACAACTCCATTTCTCACTCCTCTAGCTACTGTTGCATAGCCTACAGAGACTGACAGGCCGTACAACTCCATTTCTCACTCCTCTAGCTACTGTTGCATAGCCTACAGAGACTGACAGGCCGTACAACTCCATTTCTCACTCCTCTAGCTACTGTTGCATAGCCTACAGAGACTGACAGGCCGTACAACTCCATTTCTCACTCCTCTAGCTACTGTTGCATAGCCTACAGAGACTGACAGGCCGTACAACTCCATTTCTCACTCCTCTAGCTACTGTTGCATAGCCTACAGAGACTGACAGGCCGTACAACTCCATTTCTCACTCCTCTAGCTACTGTTGCATAGCCTACAGAGACTGACAGGCCGTACAACTCCATTTCTCACTCCTCTAGCTACTGTTGCATAGCCTACAGAGACTGACAGGCCGTACAACTCCATTTCTCACTCCTCTAGCTACTGTTGCATAGCCTACAGAGACTGACAGGCCGTACAACTCCATTTCTCACTCCTCTAGCTACTGTTGCATAGCCTACAGAGACTGACAGGCCGTACAACTCCATTTCTCACTCCTCTAGCTACTGTTGCATAGCCTACAGAGACTGACAGGCCGTACAACTCCATTTCTCACTCCTCTAGCTACTGTTGCATAGCCTACAGAGACTGACAGGCCGTACAACTCCATTTCTCACTCCTCTAGCTACTGTTGCATAGCCTACAGAGACTGACAGGCCGTACAACTCCATTTCTCACTCCTCTAGCTACTGTTGCATAGCCTACAGAGACTGACAGGCCGTACAACTCCATTTCTCACTCCTCTAGCTACTGTTGCATAGCCTACAGAGACTGACAGGCCGTACAACTCCATTTCTCACTCCTCTAGCTACTGTTGCATAGCCTACAGAGACTGACAGGCCGTACAACTCCATTTCTCACTCCTCTAGCTACTGTTGCATAGCCTACAGAGACTGACAGGCCGTACAACTCCATTTCTCACTCCTCTAGCTACTGTTGCATAGCCTACAGAGACTGACAGGCCGTACAACTCCATTTCTCACTCCTCTAGCTACTGTTGCATAGCCTACAGAGACTGACAGGCCGTACAACTCCATTTCTCACTCCTCTAGCTACTGTTGCATAGCCTACAGAGACTGACAGGCCGTACAACTCCATTTCTCACTCCTCTAGCTACTGTTGCATAGCCTACAGAGACTGACAGGCCGTACAACTCCATTTCTCACTCCTCTAGCTACTGTTGCATAGCCTACAGAGACTGACAGGCCGTACAACTCCATTTCTCACTCCTCTAGCTACTGTTGCATAGCCTACAGAGACTGACAGGCCGTACAACTCCATTTCTCACTCCTCTAGCTACTGTTGCATAGCCTACAGAGACTGACAGGCCGTACAACTCCATTTCTCACTCCTCTAGCTACTGTTGCATAGCCTACAGAGACTGACAGGCCGTACAACTCCATTTCTCACTCCTCTAGCTACTGTTGCATAGCCTACAGAGACTGACAGGCCGTACAACTCCATTTCTCACTCCTCTAGCTACTGTTGCATAGCCTACAGAGACTGACAGGCCGTACAACTCCATTTCTCACTCCTCTAGCTACTGTTGCATAGCCTACAGAGACTGACAGGCCGTACAACTCCATGTCTCACTCCTCTAGCTACTGTTGCATAGCCTACAGAGACTGACAGGCCGTACAACTCCATTTCTCACTCCTCTAGCTACTGTTGCATAGCCTACAGAGACTGACAGGCCGTACAACTCCATTTCTCACTCCTCTAGCTACTGTTGCATAGCCTACAGAGACTGACAGGCCGTACAACTCCATTTCTCACTCCTCTAGCTACTGTTGCATAGCCTACAGAGACTGACAGGCCGTACAACTCCATTTCTCACTCCTCTAGCTACTGTTGCATAGCCTACAGAGACTGACAGGCCGTACAACTCCATTTCTCACTCCTCTAGCTACTGTTGCATAGCCTACAGAGACTGACAGGCCGTACAACTCCATTTCTCACTCCTCTAGCTACTGTTGCATAGCCTACAGAGACTGACAGGCCGTACAACTCCATTTCTCACTCCTCTAGCTACTGTTGCATAGCCTACAGAGACTGACAGGCCGTACAACTCCATTTCTCACTCCTCTAGCTACTGTTGCATAGCCTACAGAGACTGACAGGCCGTACAACTCCATTTCTCACTCCTCTAGCTACTGTTGCATAGCCTACAGAGACTGACAGGCCGTACAACTCCATTTCTCACTCCTCTAGCTACTGTTGCATAGCCTACAGAGACTGACAGGCCGTACAACTCCATTTCTCACTCCTCTAGCTACTGTTGCATAGCCTGCATAGACTGACAGGCCGTACAACTCCATTTCTCACTCCTCTAGCTACTGTTGCATAGCCTACAGAGACTGACAGGCCGTACAACTCCATGTCTCACTCCTCTAGCTACTGTTGCATAGCCTACATAGACTGACAGGCCGTACATCTCCATTTCTCACTCCTCTAGCTACTGTTGCATAGCCTACAGAGACTGACAGGCCGTACAACTCCATGTCTCACTCCTCTAGCTACTGTTGCATAGCCTCAGAGACTGACAGGCCGTACAACTCCATGTCTCACTCCTCTAGCTACTGTTGCATAGCCTACAGAGACTGACAGGCCGTACAACTCCATGTCTCACTCCTCTAGCTACTGTTGCATAGCCTGCATAGACTGACAGGCCGTACAACTCCATGTCTCACTCCTCTAGCTACTGTTGCATAGCCTGCATAGACTGACAGGCCGTACAACTCCATTTCTCACTGCTCTAGCTACTGTTGCATAGCCTACAGAGACTGACAGGCCGTACAACTCCATTTCTCACTCCTCTAGCTACTGTTGCATAGCCTGCATAGACTGACAGGCCGTACAACTCCATTTCTCACTCCTCTAGCTACTGTTGCATAGCCTGCATAGACTGACAGGCCGTACAGCTCCATTTCTCACTCCTCTAGCTACTGTTGCATAGCCTACAGAGACTGACAGGCCGTACAACTCCATTTCTCACTCCTCTAGCTACTGTTGCATAGCCTACAGAGACTGACAGGCCGTACAACTCCATTTCTCACTCCTCTAGCTACTGTTGCATAGCCTGCATAGACTGACAGGCCGTACAACTCCATGTCTCACTCCTCTAGCTACTGTTGCATAGCCTACAGAGACTGACAGGCCGTACAACTCCATTTCTCACTCCTCTAGCTACTGTTGCATAGCCTGCATAGACTGACAGGCCGTACAACTCCATGTCTCACTCCTCTAGCTACTGTTGCATAGCCTACAGAGACTGACAGGCCGTACAACTCCATTTCTCACTCCTCTAGCTACTGTTGCATAGCCTACAGAGACTGACAGGCCGTACAACTCCATGTCTCACTCCTCTAGCTACTGTTGCATAGCCTACAGAGACTGACAGGCCGTACAACTCCATGTCTCACTCCTCTAGCTACTGTTGCATAGCCTACAGAGATTGACAGGCCGTACAGCTCCATTTCTCACTCCTCTAGCTACTGTTGCATAGCCTACAGAGACTGACAGGCCGTACAACTCCATTTCTCACTCCTCTAGCTACTGTTGCATAGCCTACAGAGACTGACAGGCCGTACAACTCCATTTCTCACTCCTCTAGCTACTGTTGCATAGCCTGCATAGACTGACAGGCCGTACAACTCCATTTCTCACTGCTCTAGCTACTGTTGCATAGCCTACAGAGACTGACAGGCCGTACAACTCCATTTCTCACTCCTCTAGCTACTGTTGCATAGCCTGCATAGACTGACAGGCCGTACAACTCCATTTCTCACTCCTCTAGCTACTGTTGCATAGCCTGCATAGACTGACAGGCCGTACAACATTTCTCACTGCTCTAGCTACTGTTGCATAGCCTACAGAGACTGACAGGCCGTACAACTCCATTTCTCACTCCTCTAGCTACTGTTGCATAGCCTGCATAGACTGACAGGCCGTACAACTCCATTTCTCACTCCTCTAGCTACTGTTGCATAGCATGCATAGACTGACAGGCCGTACAACTCCATTTCTCACTGCTCTAGCTACTGTTGCATAGCCTACAGAGACTGACAGGCCGTACAACTCCATTTCTCACTGCTCTAGCTACTGTTGCATAGCCTACAGAGACTGACAGGCCGTACAACTCCATTTCTCACTGCTCTAGCTACTGTTGCATAGCCTACAGAGACTGACAGGCCGTACAACTCCATTTCTCACTGCTCTAGCTACTGTTGCATAGCCTACAGAGACTGACAGGCCGTACAACTCCATTTCTCACTCCTCTAGCTACTGTTGCATAGCCTGCATAGACTGACAGGCCGTACAACTCCATTTCTCACTGCTCTAGCTACTGTTGCATAGCCTGCATAGACTGACAGGCCGTACAACTCCATTTCTCACTGCTCTAGCTACTGTTGCATAGCGTTCATAGACTGACAGGCCGTACAACTTCATTTCTCACTGCTCTAGCTATTGTTGCATAGCCTGCATATACTGACAGGCCGTACAACTCCATTTCTCACTCCTCTAGCTACTGTTGCATAGCCTACAGAGACTGACAGGCCGTACAACTCCATTTCTCACTGCTCTAGCTACTGTTGCATAGCCTGCATAGACTGACAGGCCGTACAACTCCATTTCTCACTCCTCTAGCTACTGTTGCATAGCCTACAGAGACTGACAGGCCGTACAACTCCATGTCTCACTCCTCTAGCTACTGTTGCATAGCCTACAGAGACTGATGGGCCGTACAACTCCATTTCTCACTCCTCTAGCTACTGTTGCATAGCCTACAGAGACTGACAGGCCGTACAACTCCATGTCTCACTCCTCTAGCTACTGTTGCAGAGCCTGCAGAGACTGACAGGCCGTACAACTCCATTTCTCACTCCTCTAGCTACTGCTGCATCGCCTGCAGAGACTGACAGGCCGTACAACTCCATTTCTCACTCATCTAGCTACTGTTGCATAGTCTGCATTGACTGACAGGACGTACAACTCCATTTCTCACTCCTCTAGCTACTGTTGCATAGCCTACATAGACTGACAGGCCGTACAACTCCATGTCTCACTCCTCTAGCTACTGTTGCATAGCATGCATAGACTGACAGGCCGTACATTTCTCACTTCTCTAGCTACTGCTGCATAGCCTGCATAGACTGACAGGCCGTACAACTCCATGTCTCACTCCTCTAGCTACTGTTGCATAGCCTACAGAGACTGACAGGCCGTACAACTCCATTTCTCACTCCTCTAGCTACTGTTGCATAGCCTACAGAGACTGACAGGCCGTACAACTCCATTTCTCACTCCTCTAGCTACTGTTGCATAGCCTACATAGACTGACAGGCCGTACAACTCCATTTCTCACTCCTCTAGCTACTGTTGCATAGCCTACAGAGACTGACAGGCCGTACAACTCCATTTCTCACTCCTCTAGCTACTGTTGCATAGCCTACAGAGACTGACAGGCCGTACAACTCCATTTCTCACTCCTCTAGCTACTGTTGCATAGCCTGCATAGACTGACAGGCCGTACAACTCCATTTCTCACTCCTCTAGCTACTGTTGCATAGCCTACAGAGACTGACAGGCCGTACAACTCCATGTCTCACTCCTCTAGCTACTGTTGCATAGCCTGCATAGACTGACAGGCCGTACAACTCCATTTCTCACTGCTCTAGCTACTGTTGCATAGCCTACAGAGACTGACAGGCCGTACAGCTCCATGTCTCACTCCTCTAGCTACTGTTGCATAGCCTGCATAGACTGACAGGCCGTACAACTCCATGTCTCACTGCTCTAGCTACTGTTGCATAGCCTGCATAGACTGACAGGCCGTACAACTCCATTTCTCACTGCTCTAGCTACTGTTGCATAGCCTGCATAGACTGACAGGCCGTACAACTTCATTTCTCACTGCTCTAGCTATTGTTGCATAGCCTGCATATACTGACAGGCCGTACACCTCCATTTCTCACTGCTCTAGCTACTGTTGCATAGCCTACAGAGACTGACAGGCCGTACAACTCCATTTCTCACTGCTCTAGCTACTGTTGCATAGCCTACAGAGACTGACAGGCCGTACAGCTCCATTTCTCACTCCTCTAGCTACTGTTGCATAGCCTACAGAGACTGACAGGCCGTACAACTCCATTTCTCACTCCTGTAGCTACTGTTGCATAGCCTACAGAGACTGACAGGCCGTACAACTCCATTTCTCACTCCTGTAGCTACTGTTGCATAGCCTACAGAGACTGACAGGCCGTACAACTCCATTTCTCACTCCTCTAGCTACTGTTGCATAGCCTGCATAGACTGACAGGCCGTACAACTCCATTTCTCACTGCTCTAGCTACTGTTGCATAGCCTACAGAGACTGACAGGCCGTACAACTCCATTTCTCACTCCTCTAGCTACTGTTGCATAGCCTGCATAGACTGACAGGCCGTACAACTCCATTTCTCACTCCTCTAGCTACTGTTGCATAGCCTGCATAGACTGACAGGCCGTACAACTCCATTTCTCACTGCTCTAGCTACTGTTGCATAGCCTACAGAGACTGACAGGCCGTACAACTCCATTTCTCACTGCTCTAGCTACTGTTGCATAGCCTACAGAGACTGACAGGCCGTACAACTCCATTTCTCACTGCTCTAGCTACTGTTGCATAGCCTACAGAGACTGACAGGCCGTACAACTCCATTTCTCACTGCTCTAGCTACTGTTGCATAGCCTACAGAGACTGACAGGCCGTACAACTCCATTTCTCACTCCTCTAGCTACTGTTGCATAGCCTGCATAGACTGACAGGCCGTACAACTCCATGTCTCACTGCTCTAGCTACTGTTGCATAGCCTGCATAGACTGACAGGCCGTACAACTCCATTTCTCACTGCTCTAGCTACTGTTGCATAGCATGCATAGACTGACAGGCCGTACAACTTCATTTCTCACTGCTCTAGCTATTGTTGCATAGCCTGCATATACTGACAGGCCGTACAACTCCATTTCTCACTCCTCTAGCTACTGTTGCATAGCCTACAGAGACTGACAGGCCGTACAACTCCATTTCTCACTGCTCTAGCTACTGTTGCATAGCCTACAGAGACTGACAGGCCGTACAGCTCCATTTCTCACTCCTCTAGCTACTGTTGCATAGCCTACAGAGACTGACAGGCCGTACAACTCCATTTCTCACTCCTCTAGCTACTGTTGCATAGCCTACAGAGACTGACAGGCCGTACAACTCCATTTCTCACTCCTCTAGCTACTTGCATAGCCTACAGAGACTGACAGGCCGTACAACTCCATTTCTCACTCCTCTAGCTACTGTTGCATAGCCTACAGAGACTGACAGGCCGTACAACTCCATTTCTCACTCCTCTAGCTACTGTTGCATAGCCTACAGAGACTGACAGGCCGTACAGCTCCATTTCTCACTCCTCTAGCTACTGTTGCATAGCCTACAGAGACTGACAGGCCGTACAACTCCATTTCTCACTCCTCTAGCTACTGTTGCATAGCCTACAGAGACTGACAGGCCGTACAGCTCCATGTCTCACTCCTCTAGCTACTGTTGCATAGCCTACAGAGACTGACAGGCCGTACAACTCCATTTCTCACTCCTCTAGCTACTGTTGCATAGCCTACAGAGACTGACAGGCCGTACAACTCCATTACTCACTCCTCTAGCTACTGTTGCATAGCCTACAGAGACTGACAGGCCGTACAACTCCATTTCTCACTCCTCTAGCTACTGTTGCATAGCCTACAGAGACTGACAGGCCGTACAACTCCATTACTCACTCCTCTAGCTACTGTTGCATAGCCTACAGAGACTGACAGGCCGTACAACTCCATTTCTCACTCCTCTAGCTACTGTTGCATAGCCTGCATAGACTGACAGGCCGTACAACTCCATGTCTCACTCCTCTAGCTACTGTTGCATAGCCTACAGAGACTGACAGGCCGTACAACTCCATTTCTCACTCCTCTAGCTACTGTTGCATAGCCTACAGAGACTGATAGGCCGTACAGCTCCATTTCTCACTCCTCTAGCTACTGTTGCATAGCCTACAGAGACTGACAGGCCGTACAACTCCATGTCTCACTCCTCTAGCTACTGTTGCATAGCCTGCAGAGACTGACAGGCCGTACAACTCCATTTCTCACTCCTCTAGCTACTGCTGCATCGCCTGCAGAGACTGATAGGCCGTACAGCTCCATTTCTCACTCATCTAGCTACTGTTGCATAGCCTACAGAGACTGACAGGCCGTACAACTCCATTTCTCACTCCTCTAGCTACTGTTGCATAGCCTACATAGACTGACAGGCCGTACAACTCCATGTCTCACTCCTCTAGCTACTGTTGCATAGCCTACAGAGACTGACAGGCCGTACATTTCTCACTCCTCTAGCTACTGTTGCATAGCCTACATAGACTGACAGGCCGTACAGCTCCATGTCTCACTCCTCTAGCTACTGTTGCATAGCCTACAGAGACTGACAGGCCGTACAACTCCATTTCTCACTCCTCTAGCTACTGTTGCATAGCCTACAGAGACTGACAGGCCGTACAACTCCATTTCTCTCTCCTCTAGCTACTGTTGCATAGCCTACATAGACTGACAGGCCGTACAACTCCATTTCTCACTCCTCTAGCTACTGTTGCATAGCCTACAGAGACTGACAGGCCGTACAACTCCATTTCTCACTCCTCTAGCTACTGTTGCATAGCCTACAGAGACTGACAGGCCGTACAACTCCATGTCTCACTCCTCTAGCTACTGTTGCATAGCCTGCATAGACTGACAGGCCGTACAACTCCATCACTCCTCTAGCTACTGTTGCATAGCCTACAGAGACTGACAGGCCGTACATCTCCATTTCTCACTCCTCTAGCTACTGTTGCATAGCCTGCATAGACTGACAGGCCGTACAACTCCATGTCTCACTCCTCTAGCTACTGTTGCATAGCCTACAGAGACTGACAGGCCGTACAACTCCATGTCTC